>JACFYI010001396.1:20275-41054 GCA_014898755.1 Handroanthus guayacan | reverse complement strand
AGATTTTTGTAAGTACATGATCATTTTGATCATCATTTATCCAAATTTTTGAGATTCTAAAAGTTCAAAAGGATTTTCCAAATTTTTTATTGTATGTTCTTAGGCTCAAAGTGAATCAAATCCTTTAATGTCCATATCATCTCTTTCAATAATCAATACAGTAGTGTCCAAGCAAGGATTCAGTTATAGCATGATCAAAGTCATGGTTCACATCAAGATAGAAATCGCAATGGTCTCAAAGGTTCATAAGTACCAAGATCAACATTAATGAAACAATGAGTTCATGATTTTCATACAAGGACAATTAGAATACTCCAATCCATTTTCAAATCAAATAAGATGGTTCAAGAGTCATATTTCATGAGGATTTGAGCATGAGGATAGCCATAATTCTTACATTTCCTTATGCCAAATCTTCAAGCTATCAAGGCAATATTTCACAATCCTAAGTGATTAAATCCACCCATAATATCAAAGTGGTTAGATATCAAATCATATCCTTCACTTTGATCTTATCATCATGAAACTTACTTTTAAATCTTACCAAGTGTGCCCTAAACTTCCCCTTTTCAAATTAACTTTGTAACTTCTAAAATTTCTTGTAATGTGTGTGTGTGTGTGTATAAAGTCTTTGAGTTGAGGAGGGAATAAGGAAGAAGATTAGTTTTTGTCTTGAAAATAGAAGTAAAAGAAGAGTGAAGAAGAAGGGTGCTCTTGTTCTTGCAAATGGAAGAAGAACAAAAATAGATAGGAGAGTGATGTTGGAAAAATGTATTATATAGCAAGGCAAGAGTGCTCTTGCATTTCCTAGCACCCTTATTTATATATGAAGAGAGGGGTTAAATGAATTTTATCATCTATATTTTATCAAATATAATATAATTTATATCACTCATTTAATCTTTTAAAATAAACACATGAGTATTATTATAAATTAATCCTATCTCATACTTAATTTTATATTTTACTTATCACCTAGTTATTCCATTCACAAAAGTAAACAAGCCCTTAATTAACTATTTATCAAATTAACTAAATCTAATTAATTTACATATTAATTAAAAAATAAAATGAGTGAAAAATTAAAAAAACAAACTTAATATGTATCATCTTCTTTTTTCCCTGCCGCCAACCCCAACACAAAGATGTCAAAGTAGGTCGGGCCGTTTACAAAACATAAGCAGGCCGGTTATAATCGGCTTAGCGGTAGGTTCACACTGGGCCCAAAATTTTGGGCCTGAAACCGACCCGACCCGACCCACTAGCCCGTGTGAATAGAAATTGGCTCAGCTCGGACCACAGAAGCTCTGTTAAATTAAAAAAAAAAAAGAACACTTAGTTAACTTTTTTTTTTATAAAAATAACTTAGTAGCTTTATTTTTATAATTTAAAATTTAAAAATATAATTATATATAAGGAAAATCATTTAAATACAAACACTCTTTCCGATATTACGCGAGGCTGTATGGCCAGTGATGTCGAAAGAGTCCTTCAAGTTTCGATCGGGCCTAACAATGAAGAGGATAAACTGATATGGTATTATTCTCAAAGTGGTGAATTTACGGTGCGGAGCTGCTATCAATTATGTAGGGATATAGAAACGAGGGGGGACAACCAACAGGAGAAGGGACAGAGTGGTGAGGCAAGCCAAACTGGAATTTTGTGTGGCGTCTTCAAATCCCAAATAAGGATAAGCTGTTTTTATGGCGTGTTAGGCGGGATATCCTACCCACGAAGTGTAACCTACATAGCAAACGTGTAAGTGTTCCCACTGAGTGCCCTGTCTGCCACCACAAAGCTGAAGATACGGCTCACGCCCTGTTTGATGTCCTTTAGCTAGGGAGGTTCGGATGGGATTCGATATCTAAGATATTATGGCTGATACAACATTCTGAGACGTGTTCCAATAGATGAGTGAGGTGAAGGCCAAGACTGACTTGCAACAGTTCTGCACTTTTGGCATCCTATGCTGAATGATTTGGACCAATAGAAATGACATACTCCATGGAAGGGGGGACGCACGTCAGCGAAATTGGTCATGCACGTTGGGGCATGGTTGGATGAGTTTAGATGCACCGTTGATAACACCCTTGCTATCAGAATGATTGAGGCTATTGATGCCTTATAGCTCTGTTTTTCTTTTACTCTGTTTACTTTTCCTCTGATGTTTTTCGGTGATCTTTTTGGTTTTTAATGGAATCTCTTTCCTCAAAAAAATAAAAAAAAAATAAAACAATACGAAAATTCTTAATTTTTACTATTCAGTTTTACAAATTTTCAATTTTCTACCTTAAAACAATTTTGTTTTAAGTAGAAGTAATATCAAATAGCTCGTGCACGCCACACTCGCACGCACTCAGATACCCAGACAGATACATATTATACAGAGACAGATTTATTTTGGGCGGTCAAACAGGTACAGATTTCTTCTTCGATAGTGGAGAAGGCGGAAAAACGAGCGCCGATTTGAGGGCTAAGAGAAGTTTCTTTTTTAGAATTTCTGCCAAACTAACAGCAAGTCTTGGATTTCTTTTTAAATATGCGGAACCGCAGGGGCGGAGGTAACTAAACCCCCCTGATGAATATTGTTGTTAGAGTTTGACTTTTATTTTTCTCCTCAAGCTTTTAGGAAGCGCTGGTATTCTGATCCTGCCCATTTGTATATACAAAAGAAAGTTGGAATGGGTGAAAAATGGGTATACGAGAGGAGTGAGAATTGGGGTGGGTGGAAATGGGCTTTTGCAGTGTTCCTGGGAATAATGCTACTTCACAGCTTGGCCATTTTGTTGTTTACAAGAGGTTTCCTTCTCACTCGCTCCGAACTTTCTCAATATAGCCAATGTAACGACGTTGAGCAGTCTCCTTGCTTTGCTTCTCCTCATGAGCAGAATGCCAGTAGAAGTTGTTGGACCAAGCCCGCTGTTGATCGTCTTGTTATAATTGTTCTCGATGCTCTCAGGTTGGCCATATGTGCAATTACTCTCTGATTTATTATTTTCTTTTAATTTTATCTTTTCGTGGTTATGTTTACATCGGGTGTTTATGATGTGTTTTCATTGTAGGTTTGATTTTGTTGCTCCAAGTTCATTTTTCGCAGGCTAGTACTTTGATTTCATTTGAAATTTTTCTCTTTTCCATTTTCTTCCTGGCCTGTAAGATGCATTTTCATGCGTGTATATATATATATATATATGGCTTTTTGAGTACTATACGTTTGAATAGTCTTGTTCGACTAGTGCACCTTTTATTTTTTGTTTGTCTTCAACATTTTTATTATTTATTCCAGAGAGGAAACCATGGATGGATAAGCTCCAAGTGCTACACGAACTTGCTAGTCAGAACCAATCATCTGCTAGAATTTTCAAAGCTATAGCAGATCCCCCTACCACCAGCTTGCAACGTCTAAAGGTGAATATATGTTGTTACTCTTTCAATAATTCGACAGGTGTAACTTTGTCTGTGCTTAATTCAAGGCAATCTCATTCAACTGCTGCAGGAGATGAGGATGCTCCATACTTTTTATGTACTTTATTTAATGGAAATCTGGTGGCTTCTTATCCAGTAGCATAATTATAGATGCCCTGAAATACTGAACCCATTTGGCATAAAATCAATTAACATCTGTTTAAGCGACAACAGGATGGGGGTTCCGTCAAACTTTAACTTCACAGACTTTGTAGTGCCTATCTCTGTCATAAGTTGTGGCATAAAATTAAAATTGTATCCCATGTTTTCTCTTGGTTGATGATAAGTTTATCTTTGGGAAAAATTGAACTGGCACGCACCCAAACTCGCTTGGGAATTTTTATTAGCTCAAACTTGATCAGAGACTAGATGATGTTAGAAATTGACTTGCAAAAATTATATGGCTTGTGTTTGAGCAATGTTGCAGCCAAAAAGAATCAATAGGCGCATGAAATCTTCATAGGTTCTGTTAATATGGTAAGAAATAAGAATACACTAGGAAGTGATTCTGCGTAATGGCCCTATTATTTTGTGTCTTTGCTAATATAGGTTGTGTTCAACAGTTTCTGAAAACGACAAGTGAGAGTTATCCTTTATCGATTCTCAGAAAGAAATTTTGAGTGTAGGCCCCAGCATTTTGTATTTATCTATATCTTCTCTCTAACGAATAGTGTAGGTTGGCTTTAATATACTAAGTATGAGAATATGTTAGGAAGGTCTAGTATACAAAGAAAATAATTTTGTGCATTGGATACTTGTGTTAATTCTGCATAATAGACAAAGATACCATTGCAAAATTTTTGTATCCTGTGTTAGTATGCTAGGTGCTAAGAATATATTAGGAATTCAGTTTAGGAAGAACGTAAGTTTGCATAGAGGCTCAATCATTTTGTGTATTTGTTAATATTGGTTGTGTTGAGAATCACTAACTGAGCAGGAAGTGCTCAATACTTTTTGAAAATTGCATTTTGATGATTAAAATTGGTGCACTGGTAGCAATGGTCAAAAAGAAAATTTGTGGTACCAGCCCGAGCATTTTGTGTTTCTCCATGTCTTTGTGTCCTTCGGGGGTTTTAGGTCTGCATTGGAGGATGATGTGCAAGGTTAATCTATTCGTTTGGGAGTTAAACCCCATAAAATCATACGTGGACCATGTGCACAAGATTGTAAGTTGACACAGTTCCATATATCCGGGCAAATTAAATACATATCACCACAAAATTTGTATTATCGAAAAATCAGTCTCATAGTATTTTAGTCTCTTATTTTTATTAACAAATGAAATAAAACATCAAGAAGATAGATACATTGGCAGCTTGGTTCACTATAGAAAAAAAAAACTTGTCTTCTTGAAGGGCATAATGATTAGTGATTTATAACTGGAACATGATATTGGGACCTCTTTCAGTTGTGTTCTGTTATATAATGAGGCCAGTTATAGAAACTTCCAACCTATCCCAGTAGAGGTTGTTATTTTGGAAGATTAAAATATAGGTCATGCTTGGAAAGTAATGCAATTTGAACTTCTTGCTATGTGTTGAGCAAGTTGGATGAGATGATTCAGTGAATGGATAATTGTGGGAAAGGGGTGCTATGTGCTATGCCTGAGAAGGTTGCCTTTGCAGTTGCACTAGTGCAAGATGTACTAGCCTGGCTAGACTGTGATTGATATGTGATATTAGTGTTCCGTAAACCAGGTATTATTGGAGTTTGGGCAATTAAGCAAATCTGATCTAAGCTCCTAGCTGTCTGCAAAGTCTGAAACCTTTGTTGTTTCAACCTATATTCTAGCCCAAAAATCTATAATAGCCTCTTAAACTCCTTTCTTTCCTCCAATGCTTCAACAGTTAACTTCTGATGAATTTCATTTTTTTCCCCCTTCTTTGGCTTGGTTATATTGTTTGCCACCTGTTGATCGTTGTCAGCTGAAACAATATTATTTGAGAAACATAATCTACAACAACTGTTGTTTCCTCTTGCAATTACCAAGGTCAGCAGATGACTTCACAGACTCTACAAGATGGTGTATCTTCAACAATAGCATTCTCATGTAAATAATGTTAAAAAAACTGTTGCTTCCTCTTGCAATTACCAAGGTCGGCATATAACTTCGCAGACTCTAAAAGGTGTATCTTCAACAATAGCATTCCCATGTAAATAATATTAAAGGGTAGTCAGGCCATCTGGTTTTTCTATTGGGAGGTCTAACCTGATGAAAGACCTGAGTGAATGGGGCTAAGTCACATAGTTTCCACATGAAGAAGATCCATAGGAAATTGAACAATGGAAAATGCTAGGAAAACCGCAGTTGAAGAATTTGATCATAAAAGTAACAACATTGTCTCCAACGTATTACTCAAGTTTTTGTCATGGAAGAACTCAATTGCAATTGAATCCCTATGTTTGCATGCTTTGTTGCCTTGTTCTAAGATACAATGTTTGTCTAATGTATCTATGATACAGCAAATTATGAATCAGAATCACAAGTTTGTTTTATGAACTACACGTCTGTTAAGACTCAAGGACTTCCTGATTTGATACATGGATGAGCAAAAATATTAGCATCCAGTCTAGCTCAGATTAACCTGAGATGCATCTTTATGCCATGGATGTTTAATTTTTTTGCTTTCAGGGCTTGACTACTGGTGGACTTCCCACGTTTATTGATGTAGGAAACAGTTTTGGTGCTCCAGCAATTGTTGAAGATAACTTCATACATCAGGTCTGTTCCTGTGCCTGTCTAATACTTGATGGATTAGTTTGTTTAGCATATTCGATATTTAGTTGTATTCTTATTTCTTTTTGGAGTTTCTCATGGATTTAAACTCCTAATCTTGCTTATAGCTGGTTCAAAATGGAAAGCGGGTGGTGATGATGGGGGATGACACGTGGGTGCAATTATTTCCGCATCATTTTGACACATCTTATCCCTTCCCATCCTTTAATGTTAAAGACCTTCATACGGTATTTATCTCTTTTGCAATATGTTGTTACTTACAATGAACATTTTTTATGGGCACGAAATATGCCTGTTTCTATATGGTTTAGTATTTTATCTGAAAGTCCTAAGTTAAGTTTTTTGCTACCTATATATATATATATATTTTTTTTCCCCTTCCTAGACATTGAATTCCCCATGATGTTATCTTGGTTAGGTAGATAATGGGTGCATAACGAACTTATTCCCCACACTATATAAAGACGACTGGGATGTGCTAATAGCACACTTTCTGGGCGTGGTAAGCTTCTCTTATTATTATAATTGTTGTTGTTGTTATTGTTTTTATTTCCCCTTACTAGTTTCTCCCTTCTCCCGTCTTTTGTTCTCTTAGGTGGGATTAGTATCAATGACCATTTTTCTATTGTATTGAAAGGCAGGTCTACAGTGTTTTATTCCTTTCGCCATTTTTGAAGACAGTATGAATATCCAACGGTTAAAATTAATAAAATTTAATTGCAAAGGCAAAATTCAGAGCTTAACTGAAGAGAATAGTCTAGCTGCCCACTAATGATGGATAGCTCAATTAATATCGGAAGAAGCATTAGAAAATTCAGCTTTTGCTTAGAATCTAATATATATATATATATATATACATATTTCTTAAAAGAATATGCCGTATTATAAGACACCTTCTATAATTGTACTCTATTCATCACTCATCAGAAAACATGAGAAACCTGGTTATTCTACAGTAAACAGATGAATGTTGTTAGCATACCACCTTTTTGTTTGTTGTTTCAATGCCCAGGGAATGTTCAGGTTCTTTGGTGCTAACCAGAAGTTGAGATTGCAGTTGTGGTGATTATGTGGGGATTGCAATGCTGCATATATTGAACGGCTTATGTGAAGAGAAATAAAATTGATAGCCAATTTAGTTAGATGAAACACAATCTTAAAATAATGAAGCATCTTACACTGGAATTTTTATCACTGGCTAATGTCCGTGAAATTCTAATATCCTTGCAAGATGTTCCACAGGACCTTTTCTTCCACAATATTATCTCCTTGAACAAAACTTTTTCATCATTTCTAGCTCTTCAAATTTTAGTTGACATTTAAAATCTCCATTATGATTAGCAGTCACAGACTCAGAATACTTTGACTATGCAGTGGAGTTAAGGCACTCAAAAAACAGTTCCCCAAGAATTCACAATTTTATGTTGAGACCATAGATAACTCCTCTAATATGATATTCTGTAGCTGATTTTTTAAAAATTGCATTTAACTCTTCAATCATAGATAATTAGTTCAAGTTGTTGAGGTCAAGTCCACATTTGTGCGTATCAGAAACAGAAATTATTTCTGTTTGGTCTCATGATTCTGGATTTTCTGATTCTCATCATGTTCATGATTCACGACGTGCTTAGTATCACCAGCCATGCTTGGACGTCGTAATGGAGAAATTTATATTAAAATTTGCTTGCTGTAGTCCAGTTGCCAAGGCATTATCTGAAGTATTCTCTTATTGTCAGTGTAGGGAGAGGCATAGATGAAGCCCTATCTTCACTTTCGGACCATATACTTTTACTATCTTAAAACAAAAACATCCTTGTGATTTGGATATACATACTGTACTATCCCCAATTTAACTATTGGAAGTCAGGTTTATGTCTGGGAGTTCCTATGAACTCACCTTACAGCAATCCTAAAAGGTTGCCCAACCTAAATAAGAAATTTGAAAATTGGAGGATGAAACTGGAAAAATCTTTAGAGATGGCAAAGTTCTGATACCCTTTTTCTGAGAAAATCAGAGATTCAATTATATCAGTTACAAAAAATTTAAAGGCAAAAATTTCCTCTTAATCTTTAGATATGGCTCTATTTTCAGAAAAATAAGCAGCTAAATTCCCAATCCGAACTAGCAATTGATTTTAGTGGAGGACTGTCTGTTTCAGCTGTAATAAAATTGGCTCTGTAGTCTTAATAGAATTTTTTATTATTCAGGTGCACAGTTCAACAATAGGGATCTACTCCTGATGTCATGGGGTGCTTACATCTCAGTCACTTCAGCCGGAAAATTTGTTTTACTGAAATTCCATTTTATGCCACATATTGTTGTCATTCTCAATTAGGGAGAACAATCCATCTCTTAGGATGTTTCATATTTTATTCACTGTTTTCAACAAATGTTATCCCCAAACCTTGTGCGCCTGCATAGGTGCTCTCTCTCTTTAGATACACACACACACATATGTACATATACGTATAAATATATTATGTCAAAGCAGGTTTATCATATCCTACCAGCTTATAATCTCAGCATTTGGTTGCCAAATTGTTACTGGAAACCTTTAGCATTTATCTTAAATAATATGTGGTACAGGATCATGCTGGGCATATATTTGGTGTTGACTCTACGCCAATGCTGGAAAAGTTGGAGCAATACAATGAAGTTATAAAGGTATATAATCTTCGCTAATACATAATAGCAACTAAATCCCATAGAGAAATGCCAGTATCAACTTCCCCTTTTTGATTTCATTCTATCATTTTGGACGTAGCATGCTATTTACAAATCATGGATCTGTGTCTATGACATACTTGTTCTCTGAATTCCTTTTTCTGTTATAATAATTATAAGTGAAATGACATTTTCTTTAATACTCCAGAAATTAGTTGGGATTCTAGAGAGCCAAAGTGGACCCGGTGGTTTACATGAAAATACAATGCTTCTTGTTATGGGAGATCATGGGCAAACCATGAATGGTGATCATGGGGGGGGCACTGCTGAGGAGGTACTGTCTTTATTTAGTTCTTCTGGGTATATGCTACAGCTAATAAAAACTTTTTTACCAACGATCATGTTATATAGGTGGAAACAGCAATTTTTGCATTGAGTTTAAAGAAGCCTCTGACTTCCCTTCCTGCTGCAGCTGATAGTTTGTCTTGCCAATTGGATATGGTATGGCTACTCTTCATAGCACAACCTTGGTAGAGTGCATGTACTGGACATGTAAAGAAACTTTTAGTGCTCAGAAAATTGTTTGAAGCACCGAAAAAATGCACTAGATGTAAAAGGAATTTCATGAAAAGAAGATTGCAAGAGCTTTTGCTCCTAGTTCATGATCTTCGTTCTGCACTAGTCAAGTTTCCAATTAAAGGCCAGTGCACTGCCATGTTATCTTTGAACCCTTCAATTAATGTCATGAACACCTGTGATGTTTTCCCTTGGATGGGTTAAACGATAGTTCTTTTACTTCTTTGCTCTTTGAAAGGAAGGATCTTCTTTTCAGCAATAGAAAGTCATCACTTGCCCGGTTCCGTAGAAAAAAGAAAAAGAGAAAAGAACCCTGATCTCTGATACTTTCATTATTCTCAACCAACGACTAAAAAGAAAAGAGGAGGATGCACATCTTGTTATTGCTCTTCGCATGGATATTTGAGTAAGATACAACACAATATGTTGCCCACCGCAGATATTATTTTGAGGATTTTTCTGTTCCTACAAAAACATGGTGAATAAAGATGGGTTTTGCTTTTATCTAATTCATTTGGTCCAGTGATCCCAGTGAAATCTCAATGTGAATGTCAATGAATTTTGGAAGGACAACTCATTCTTTTCTTCAAACTTTTTATAGGAGTTTAAGTGCATATTGTGCTTTTACCTTTATCCACTGTCCATTATCAGTATCTCTAAACATCCTTCTTACTCATATTATCCCTTTTTAATTTGCAGCATGGAAGGAGGATTTGCATTGACTCAATTCAACAGGTTTGTGAAATGTTAATTTGATTCACCAGTAAATGCTGTACACTTTGGAATTGGAAACATAAGTTTGTCTGAGGAATTTCACTCTATCTAGCCTATATTTGCAGCTTGATTTTGCCGCGACTGTGTCTGCCCTGCTTGGTGTTCCGTTTCCTTTTGGAAGGTATATCGGATAAGAGTCCCTTGTTTATCTTCTTGTTCCTTCATTTTATTTTTCTTCCCCTCCCCCCACACGAAACAACAACAGCCAAGGGGGTCCCTTGAGGTGTATCCTTCTAGAAAAGAAAACCATCACGGCTTCTTTGACCTAGAAATAGATGAATCTGTCTATTGAATTTTACTTTTGCTTTAGTTAAAATAAAAAATGAAACATATCAAAAGTTGATAATTCTCTTTCTTTGGTATAAATTTCTTTAAGATGAAAATCTGTGAAAGTTATCTGATGTAATTTAAGCTAAAAGTTTAGGTTCTGGAGGTTCAATCATTATTGCACTTGGAGCATGATGTGCAGAAACAGATCGGTTAACCCATATGGCTTGAACTTTCCACAGAAAGGACCATGGATTGGTAGAAAAAGGGATCATGAAAGTGAAAACTGGAATGTAAATGGTCTGATGATGATCTACTTAACCTGAAAGCAGAAGATTATATGGTTGTTTAGTTCAGTGAAAAAATATACCTAGGTATCTGTGATGAGAAATATTCTTGGGAATTCTATTAGGCATGAGGGTTATGTGTGGTTAATTGGTCGTGAAGGGCTGACTGGTAATCAGATGGCTGGTCAAGCATTTTATCATGCTTCACACAGTCTCAACATTTAATCAAAGGTCAGACTGCTGTAGGTATTGTTCTTAACTGACCTTTAGGTATTATAGTAGAGATTTACCGGAGTAAGAATAATTGGGATAATTTGCCAACTACTTTTATGCCGAAATCTATCTGTCCTTCATTTATGTCTTCCATTCGGTCAAACTTTAGTCTGAAGGAACTAATATCATGCAGTGCATCTCAACAAAGAAAGCTAATTCCTTATATCTGGCTTCAACTTTGCTTGCTTTGTCCATCTGATATTCTTTACATTTTGATTAAACTAGGCTGTTGATTAAAAAATTACTATAATCCACCCACAAAGAAATTCTTCTTCCAATCGTAAATTATAAGCACATATGACAGAGCTGATAACATTGGTCTGGTTGTGCTCTGAGTCAAGGATCTGAGACATCTCGTCTCTTCCCATTTGCCATGGGGCGTTCTCTTCTGCTTTCTTCTGCAGTTATTGAAACATGAGTAGGAAATATCATTTCAAGATTGGAGAAAATTGCACCATTTTCATGTGATTCTTCCTTTTCCATCTCCTATCCTTATAAATATTGCTGATATTTATCATGAGGGATCCTACATTTGCTCACCACCTCTTTGAATGTTAATATAACATAGTATGATCAGCATTGAGGGTGCCATGTGATCAATCGCAGTAAAGCAATAATAATGTTGCTATGAAGCGGCCTTTACAAATCTATAATGATCAGTTGAAGCTGGAAATTCTTTGGTCTTCAGAACTTTATTTGTTGATCTATTTAGCGGTCTGAGAGAAGTCTTGGCTATCCTTTCTTTTTTGATTGGTTAAGGAATTTTACTGTTGAACCTGAAGAAATTCTAATGAGATTAACCTATTTTCAGCATTGGGCATGTTAATTCGCAACTCATTTCCTTAGCTGGTGGTACATGGAACCAGGAAAAGTCAACCACTGGTGATGATCAAAGTCCATCACATGTTGACAGTTGGCTGCAGAATTATGTCAATGTTCTCTGTATTAATTCTTGGCAGGTACATGTTTTGCTTGCTCCCTTGTCCTTTACTCTTTTTGGTATAATTTTTTATTTGTTTTTACTTGATAAGAAAGTGGAACTGTCTTTGGCCTAGTTTATCTGCCACTGCAAAAGTTAATTCTAAATCCTGTTGCCCTTCTTGCTCTTTAGTTCCCATAAAATTGTGGTGGCCATGCATATTGGCATCAATATGTTTCAGTTATCCAAGAGTTCGATAATGAAAAAAATGCAACAACTTTTCTCTCTGTGTTTTAGTTGTCTTATTAGGACATTGTTGTATTTGAAAGAAAATCGCTCAATCAGATTGAAAATGGGTTATGAGTTGGTTCCCGGAACTAATTAGGTTATGAACTGACTTTAAATTTACAATTGAAACTTACTAACTGAAGTATATTTGTTTCTAAATTACTGCTAGGACTGAAAAAGTTTGATTTCATTTGATCATAGACATAACTGATGGCAATTAAATTGCCACAAGGGAATGCAACTGTCTAGCATGTGAATAGCATCCAATGTGACTATATCACATAAATGAGAATTTATTCAGAGAAATTGCCATTATTTGTCCACAAATGGTAATATACTCTGGTGTATGCCCCACTTCGTCATTTCTTTTCAAAAAATTTGTGATATATTTTAGTGATGTTCTAATACGATCTGTACTAGTTCTTAGACACAGTTCTGGCTTCTGTGATCACATTCCCATTCCCAGTAGATTGAAGTACAGCTTCAAGCATGCCCACACTAAAGGTTGACTGCATCTGTAGTTGATACAAGGATAATGTTACTTTCATATCCAACTACATTAAGTCAATTTGATTTGATTTGATTTTTGTATTTCTTAATGTCTGTCATGCAATTACTTGATGTATAACAGTAGATTCACCATCTCCACTTGTCAGTCCAGAAATGAAAGTGACAATGATCAAAATATTACTCTAGTTCATTGGCAGAAATTGGGTTAAAAGGAACATAGTTATACTAGTTGACATGCTTTTTGCCTTAACTGTTATATTTTCTGATTTCTATTAAGTTTTCCTTTCAGCTTCTACCTGTTTATTGGATCACTGCTTCTCTTTGTTTTGCTGGTGTTTGATAAGTCAACATGTAGTCTTCTAGATTTTTTTTCCTGCGGTTTTTGCTTTCTCTTTTTGAACAATTTGGCAGTTAAATTTGTCTTTTGAGTCTTTCTTATGCATAGGAAATGGATTGTGCAGACTCTGCCTGGGAATCTGATTGTGACATTTTTTAGTAGTATATTTACAATTCTCCTTGACAAAGTGGATCCAGATTGAAGATATCTTGGGACCTGATCATTTTACATGGTTTTAGAAGACAACATTGAGCATTTATTTCTTCTTTGCGCTCTGAAGAATTTGAATTTTTGCTACCTTTTTGTATGACTCAGGCTTTACATGTGTAGGTGAAGAAATACATTGATGTCTATTCATCTCTGTCATTAATTGGATTTTCGGAAAAAGACTTGCTGCGTGTATCAGACCTGTATTCTGAGGCGCAGGAGCTCTGGTCAATCACTTCGAAGAATATTTCACTAGACAAAAGTGAGAGGATGTTTGCATCATTACCTCTAGTCAAACAACAACTTGATGCATATTCTATATTTTTGGAAAGTGTTGCTGCACTAGCACGATCTAACTGGACTGAGTTTAATTTGAAGATGATGGGCATAGGCTTCTGGATCATGTTAAGTTCTCTTTGTCTGCATGTTTTTCTGATCAAGAGGCTGGACAAGCTATGTGGACTCCGCCATTCGTGTTCTGGCTATTCTAGAGAACTCTTTGCGGTGCATTTTGCTTGTATTGTAGTGTTGATACGTGCTTGCAGTTTCCTTTCTAACAGTTTTATTCGTAAGCACGGCACCTTCATACCATGTTTTATGGCTTAATCAACAGATATTTCTTTGAGTCCTGTTTGTCCTTTATTTGAATTTTTTCCTTGTTCCATATTACTTTGAGATGCAGTGGAAGAAGGGCGAGTGGCTAGTTTTCTTTTGGCAACAACTGCGATATTTCAACTACGTTGTGCAATAATGAAAAAGAGGATGTTACGTGAAGTAGGCTTCTATCATCATTCTTCTAACTTTCGTGATTTTTATGTCTCATTAATATATTGAATATCTGATGTATTAGATGTTGTGGATGCTGATGGAAAACTGATGCAATGTGTAGCTTTGCTAAAATTTGTGATGGATCCTGCAGGCACTTCTACTCTGTCTCTTGGTTCCTCTGCTCAGAATCAGTATTGAACTTGGGCAATTGAAGCAGGCTGTGAATTCATTATTCTTGAAGGTTGATCCTTCAAGGACATTGGGCATTGACAATGACTCTCAGTTCTGGATGTATGTGGCTGAAGTTCTGCCGATATTAGCTCTTATTGTAGTTGCATTTATTATGTACCGGAGCATCAGTTCTTTTTCCTCTCAGGGCATTGTGAAGTATGTTGTTGCAGGAACATTATTTAATTATATGCTCATACCCTTACACTGGGTGTCAGATAGTAGCCTTTTTAGTGTGCCTATGCTGCTTGAGGGTGAAATGAGAAACCTAATTCCTCGGTTGACCTATGCTGCTGGACTTCTACAACTGTCAATATTGGCCATAGATCTGTTTGTTAGAGAGAGAGCTTCGAATTTGGAAGAAACTACAGTTAAAGCATTGGCCTTGTTATCTGCTTGGAGTTCAACAATCATTGTTCTGTCTGGAAAACAAGGGCCCTTGGTCGTCTTAGCACTGTTCATTGGAGGTGCTTGCCTCTACCTTGTAAATTTTTTTCTTGTTGGTGCTTAGCCGATTTTGATTGCTTTAGGTTTTATTTACATTTGGGGCATTGGTTTCGTGTGTATTTTGTATTTAGATGGGATGTTTTTCCCCCATATTTTCTTCCAAAATAACTTTTGTGTTATTAAAAGTTAGTTTTCTATTGTCTCAAGTTACTAATGTGTTTGTATATGAATTTACTTTCTCCAGGGTGGTGCATAGTTAGGTTAATGGCATTGGAACAGGATGCCACGAATGATTGTTCTGGATCTTCAGTCTCTTATGCACTTCCTGTAACCCAATGGAGCCTTCTGGCTGTATGCATGTTTTTCAGTACAGGTCACTGGTAAGATGCTTTGCACTACTTCAAGGTTTAAGGACATTGTTAAAGATATAGAACGACACTGTTATCTGGTTGATTTGGTATTGAAGGCTTCAATACTTGCTGCAGCCATCTTATAGAAAATGTGATTTGGCCATTATTTTCCCTTTGCGGGCTGTAACTGGTTTTCTGTTTTATTTCTTGCTTCTCCTCCTTTGGGATCATGATGTCTTGAGATATTAAAAACTTCATACAGGTGTGCATTTGATGGCCTCAGATATGCAGCTGCATTTATTGGGTGAGTGCTCACATCCTCCTTTTCCTATTTCACTTTATTGGAGGTTTGAATCCCTTCTTTAAATGTAACTCTTTATTACCTTTAATACTTTGAGGCCAGTAGAGGGGAAGATCATTGGGTTTACATGGTTGCGAGATGTCTATTTATGCTTAGAACTTCCCTGAAGTAGCCCTTGCTTTGCCTTTCCTCCTTCGAGGGCAAAGATGATGACATGATAACTGCATACTAACTATTTTTATCCATCTCAGGTTTGATGAATTTAATCTTATTCGTCAAGCAATCCTTCTCACGATTGACACATTTGGTTTCTCCCACATTCTCCCAATATTTGCACTTCCGCTCCTTGTTGTATGCTGCTATCCACTGACACAGAATAAACAAATATTTTCGATGAGATTATCCCAAGTAAGTTTCCTCCTAGAAACCGTTCCCTTTTAACTGCTTTACTGGGACTTAACCTGTGTCTCTCGTTGTCTTTCAGGTGTATCTGATGTATGGTTTCATTACGGCCATAACCGCGACATTTACTATGTTATGTGTTACAATACAACGGAGGCATTTGATGGTACCCTCCTATTTTATGTTTTCACTTGCATTTGAATCAATGTGTTCGTATTGTCAGGCAACTAAAGTACGATTTTCTTCGCTATTCTTTTCTATGCAGGTCTGGGGATTATTTGCTCCAAAATTTGTTTTCGACGTGGTGGGTCTTCTTTTGGGTGATATTTTAATATTTTTGGCAGCACTATATTATATTGCATGAATACATTATACATGCCCCAAGTAGCCGGGGTATCCCATTTTCCCTTTCGTCCTTCCATCTTAGAAATCAGATGAATGCCAAAATATATGGAGAGCTGTGTCGGTCTCGCGATATACAGGTTGATAGCGCAAATTTTGGCAATTAAAGAGTTAATTGACAAGACTGGTTCTTGATCTTCCGGGGTATTTGTAATGCATTACTAGCAGTGAATCAATACAATTTTTGTGTATTTTTTATGGGTTAATTGCACTTTATTACCATTTGAGGTTTTGAAATTACCAATCACTACCCTAAATGTTTTAAAATTACACTTTACTACACTACCTTCTCAGTTTATACTAAAATATAAAGTCACCAATGCTTTTTCTTATGAAAAATGATGATGTCATCACAATGGGACTAAACTGCCCTCTATAATTATGAAATCTTTTAGGCTAGTTTTTCTATAATTATTTTTAGTGAAGGCACAAATTATTATTATTATTATTTTCTTTATTTATTTTTTTTTGGGGTAAGAGACCCACTTTTTTCATTGTAGCCATTGGAATGTTGTTTAAGCCCTTAGATAAAAACATAATCGTTGGATAATCGCTTTTCCGTAATGTTTTGATGAATTTATTGTGGTTATTATGCTCAAAATTCCACATGCAAAATATTTTCTAAGTTTATTCAATTTGACCATGTATTGGATACACGTGTTGAATTATTGAACGCGTTAGTGGTCATGTGATGATCACTATTTAATTCTACTTTGTAAATTTAAATCCATGTATTTATGTAATGAATGTATATTTTTAAATGGATGTTAAGGATGACCATGACCCTTAATAAATTAGTTTTATTTGATTCACTTTGATTGAGTTTGGGTTTGTAATCAAATGTGGCTTGCATGCCTACTTTTCAATCTTATAATAAGAGCAGGCAAATTGGTAAAGTCTTTTTTCTTTTTGCTTTGGAGTTCATTGCAAGGAGATTAATTAAAGAGTTCAAGGTTTGATACCCATGTATACATGGGGTGCATATGTAACAAATATGATTTATTGTTTTAATTACTCACCTAAAGTTAACTAGATAATGCACTCATGGCTTTAGTGCATTATTTGTTTTGTGGCTCATTGGGGTTATAAATGCAGAGCGTAAATTACTAATGCAGAGCAATTGAAGTTTTTTTATATAAATCGTCACCCATTATAAATGTGAATTTTTTGAAATTTCAGTGCATTTAATAGTAAAATCGCATAAATTTCAAGATTTTTAACATGAGTGAGTCAGATTACGAGCAAAACTCTTCTAGTAGTGAGGTAATAAGATGAAATTGAAACAAAAAATCGAAAAAAAACAAGCAATCGATTTTTTTTTTTTTTTAAATTGCGCCTCCCATGGGCATGCAGAACAGTAATATTGAGCCCGTAGGAGGAGCAAAAATCTATAAATTGCGCCTAGCTTAGGTGAAAACGAGGAAAAGCGAAAAAAAAAAAAAATTTGCGCCCGCCATGGGCGCAATTCCATGATTATTGCGCCCGCCATGGGCGCGATACACAATGATAACGCCTGGTGCAGGCGCAATTTTTTTCAAAAAAAAAATTTTAATTGAAAATTTTATGTTTCAAAAATTGTTTTAATTGTCTTATCAATTCATTGTGCAATATGTAGTATTTAGAAATGTTTGAAAAAGTGGATTACAACGCTTATTTTATAACGGATAAAACGTTTGGCAGCAAAAACAAATTGAAGGAATGGGCAAAGTCTACTGCGCGAGAGCACAATATGTTTTCAATTGTACAGTTATCGCGTAGATGAAATATATATATCTCGTGCGAGAGGTATGGTAAAGGAAGGGTGATTCGAGCAAATATAGATGTGGAGAGCCGAAAGTTCACTGGGATGAAGAAATACAAATGTCTTTTTATGTTAATAGGACACATGGAGAGTGAGAATGTATGACGAATATCAGTATCAAATGGAAAGCATAATCACCCTGCAGCGACATCACCACGGGCATTCAATGGTGAGTAGACTGACCCAAGAACAATATGAAGTTACCAAAACATTGAGTAAAAGTCACGTTAAACCAAAGGAAATTCTGGATCACTTTAGGCGAGAAGACCCTACTATCCAAACTTCTTTGAAGCATATATATAATGCCAGAACTAAAATGAAGGTAGAGGCTCTGGGTGAACGTACAGTGATCCAGCATTTCATGTATAATATTGCTCAAAATGAATACTTACAGTGGCATCGCGTCGATCCGACAGGTAATAAGATAATTGACCTTATGTTTGCCCACCCACGATCCATCGAGCTGCTGAGTGTATTTCCATACGTATTTGTAATGGATACAACATACTAGACTAATAAGTATTGAACTCGTGCTATTAAATTATTTTGTTAATAATTTATTTTTGCATGATTTGTATGCAACTATTTAATATTTAAATGTGTTTGTAATAGGTATAAGATGCCTCTATTGGAGATTATTGAAGTGACTCCCGTGGGAAAGAATTTTAACGTAGCAGTTGCTTTCATGAGAAATGAATCGGAGGAGCATTATAGTTGGATTTTGAATAATTTAAAGCATATTTTAGACGGAAACATCCTGCCCAACTGTATTGTTACGGACAGAGAGTTGGGACTCATGAAAGCGCTAGATCGAATATTCCCAGAATCATATCATCTTCTCTGTCGTTTTTATATTAATAAAAACGTTCAGTTGCTGGCAACAAAGCTTATGGGTGGGATCAAAGGTTATAGCATTAATTTTTCTCGTCATCCTTGGAAGACGTTGATTAATTCTCTTACTATTGAGGAGTACGACACCAACTACAAGCAAGTAATGTGGGATTATCAACACTGCCTACTGTTGTTAACATACTTGAATGATATCTGGCTTATACATAAGGAGAAGTTCGTTCGAGCATGGACCGACTATGTTTTCCACCTTGGTAACAGAATAACGAATAGGTAATTTGATTTACTTAGTTTTATTTCATTTATAGGACCCATAAAAGATTAATATTAAGCAGTTTATTATTGCTCATCAGGGTGGAGAGTGCACATTCGTCTTTAAAAACATGGCTCGGCTTGTCTACTGGGGGATTTGACACTGTATGGAGCTAAATACACTCCCAGATTGAGTCTCAAATCAATAAGATTTTGGCCAAATTTGCAAAATCATCGAGAATACGAAAATATATGGTTTCGTATCGGTGTTTTCAAGCACTCAATGGAGCTATGACGCACGAAATATTGAGCTTGATGGATCAGGAACGCAAGGTGGGAATGACAGCTGGTGTGTGGGAAGATCCCTCTACGTGTACGTGTTACTTGAGAAACACCCATGGCCTCCCATGTGCACACGAGATTGCTGAGAAGGAACGTAATCGGGAATCATTTCTTAGTAGTGACATTCATGTGTTTTGTAGAACTCTAAGTACTGAAATGCCATCCGCTGCGAATACAGTTGCTGATCAGCAAATTGAAATAAGAGGCTTGATCGATGGATATGTAAAAGAATTATACAGGTCCCCAATGATTGAGCAGAAGCATATGTCAAACATTATGTTTTTCCACCTGTATCCAGAGGCTGCCTACTTAGATGAGCCATCTGTGCAGCAGCCTAGGGGCCGACCAAAAAATAACCCAACTGTAAGAAATCTATCGGCTTGGGAGTACACCTTTTAGAAGTTCAGCATTGATAAGTCTTCTTCTGGGTTGGAAAAGGGTCGAGGCTAATCTTCGATCGGATCGAGAGGTCAAGACGTTCGTCTTCGGGATCAGTCGGCAGAGACTCTGCTGGAAAAGGTCGTGCTTCATTGTCGTCATCTGGCAGACGCCTATCATCAACATGTGCACCAGTTCAAATGAATAAGCCTCTACCAGATTTTTAATTTATTCTGCCCCAATTTCTCATTCCACACATAATATCTTACGTTGATATCAGCAGGGATGGTAATTGTGGATATCGATGTGTTACTCAAGTAATCTACGATGATGAGAATCGATGGCTTGATGTACGGCGTAGCTTGTACGATCACTTGTGGGGTAGGTGAACACTGTACGTAAATATTTTTGGCGGAAAAGAAGCCGGTGACATGTATGCTTGTCGGGTTCTAGCATCTATTTCCCACTTTATAAATGAAGAGGTCCCAAATAACAGGTGGATGACGCTCTCAGATATGGGCCTGATCATCGCAACGCACTACAGTGCAATCGTTCTTGAATTATGGAAAAATCAGTGTATGATGCATTTGCCGTTACTATGGAGAGGGAGTGCTTCGGAGATTGCTCATTTCATCCCCATTATGTACAATGGCAACGCACAGTATTTTATTCAACTTACGTTGAGAAATGACTGTTCTCTGCTACCGATCAATTCACAGTGGGACCGATACCGAGATCCGAGCGTCAAATCGTCACGCGAACTGTTAAACAGTAGGATTCAAAGGTGGGAACGACTGGCTGTGCAAATGTAGTTTTTTTTTGCTAATTGTATATCACAATTTTTTGAATATGTATGTATGATTTTTTTTACATAGAATATCTTGTTATGTTACATACTATAATTATATATTATATAAAATATAATATTATTTATATAATACTATACTATTATAT
>JACFYI010001396.1:6702-20175 GCA_014898755.1 Handroanthus guayacan | reverse complement strand
GGGTTTCATTTTGTTTTTTTTTTTCAAATTACTCTGTAAGTTAGTAAAAACTGCTCTACAAATAGTATTTCAGTTCCCTTTTTAGAGGTATACTAGGTTTGTTTTAGGCTTATTTATGTTTATTATCCTTTGATGTATAGTGATGCATGCTTGCGATAGATAATCTACTCAAGACAGTTAAATATGATGAGGTCTTGCAAATTTTCAAATCCCTCACTCAAAAAGTCTAAGTTTATTAAACTATTAAGTCAAGTAAAATGGACAAAAATTAAATTAAAATAATTATTCATGTCTTCTACTAACATGAATGTAGGGATACAAGGTGAGCCGAGCTGGCTCACGAGCCGGCTCAACTCGAAGCAAAAAAGCTCGGCTTGATATGAAGTTAATCGAGCTCGAGCCGAGCCTTGTCGAGCTCGAGTTCGGCATCGAGTTGAGTTCGAGCTCAAACACACAGGCTCGAAGGCTCGCGAGCCGGCTCGTGAGCCTTAGTTATTATTTAAAAAAAATCAAATATTATAAATATATTATAAATATATATTAAAATTATATAAAAACATATAGTAAAAATATGTATAAATAATATATATAATATTATAAAAATATATAATATATTATAAAAATGAATAATATATTAACGTATATTAAAAGTATAATCAAAAGTATATAAAAAAGAAAGAAAGATAAAAATTAAAGCTAACTATTCTTTCCCCCATTTGCAAAGAAGCCCTAGGGTGGAACGACCGCATGCCCGCTGCTGACACGCCCGTTGCCGTTCTCCTAGTGGTTTTTTAATTTCATATCCTCCCATTTTGCTTAATTTTTTTCCCTAAGTAAGATTATGTTCATAGTTTAATGATTTTTTATTATAATTAAGTGGGTTAATCTGAGATTTGATGTAGCGGTTCGTCAACGGTAATAGACTGGTTTTTTAATTTCATATTCTCCCATTTTGCTTAATTTTCTTTCCCTAACTAAGATTATGTTCATGGTTTAATGATTTTTTATTGTAATTAATTTGTTAATTTAACAGGTGCAGATTGCAGATCTGTTGTTGCTGCACTGAAAACACATATTTTTCCCTTCTTCCCCCCCTCCCCAAATGAGCTCGAGCTGGAGCTCTGATAGGAATTGTGATTCAGGAGCTCGATTGAAGCTCGAGCTCATTTTTTTAGGCTCGTCGAGCTCGAGCTCAGTAATTTGGTAAACAAGCCGAGCTCGAGCTTGGAATTTTTGCCAAGCTCAGCTCGAGCTCGACTCGATTACAGGCCTACATGAATGTGACATGGAATGCCACATTAAATATGTATTGTTTCACGAGTCATGGAGAATATGTTTAATAAAGGTAATAGTCGCTTCCTCAGTATTAGATGCAAAGATTTGATAAAAATTTGGTTAAGACACTATCTAACGAGTTATTGAATGTCAGTCATTAGATTATTATTAAATAAAGATTAATGGGTTAATCGTATGAGTCGTGAGTCTATATAAAAAATGAGACAAAATATTTAACAATTGTACAAATGACACAACAAAATATTTAACAATTGTACAAATGATACAGCTGATAAAAGTTATCCACCTTAAAATTATTTGTGGATGTCTCACGAGCTGTGGATCCATTAAATAATGTCCTAGGATCTTAAGTCCCACTAGAAAATTAGATTTTGCTAATTTTATATGAGGATATAAAATTTGAATAAATAGTGAGAGGTAACTCATGATTGAAGACCATATCATGTCTATTAATATTGGTTTAACTAGATGCCTATATATTTTTTTTCCATATTATTTTGTAGATTTTTTAAATTCACTCGCTATGATTTTGAAAACCAATAAACTTAATGGACCTAACTACCACAATTGGTTAAGGAACTTAAAAATTATTCTTGACTCCAAAAAGAGAACTTATGTTTTTACTCATAGTCCGCTCGATGTGATAGCTTTAGATGTTGATGATTAGATGCACAAGACATTCGCAAAATGGGTGGAGAATGACCTCCAAACCATTGTATTATGATGTCTTCCATGTCCAACAAGCTACAAAAATCAAATGAACACATGAAACACTCATCTAACATCCATTTGCACCTACAAAAGTTGTATGGTGAGCAAATGAAGCATGAGGAATTTGTAGCTTCAAAGGAATTTTTTAGGGTAAGGATGGTAGAGGGGTCAAGTGTTCACGAGCACGGATTAAAAATGATTCAATTCATTGAGAAGCTCGCTATGTTAGACGTGGTCATGAACAATGATCTTTACATGGATTTGATCCTATAATCTCTACCTAACTCTTTTATCGATTCTTTATGAATTTCAACATGAGCAAGCATAAAGTAACAATTAACAAAATGGTTAACATGTTGGTCACAGAAGATGCCCCCATGAAAAAAGACAAGCCTTTGATATTTGCCTTCTCTTTCCAATCGAAGGGCCGTAAAGGTAAAAAGAAAGAGACGAAGAAGAAAGATTTCTCTTCAAAAGGGAAACAACCATTAAAGGTTAGTAGAGGAGTGAAAATGAATAAGAAAAAAGTTGATAAGAAAGACAATAGTTGCTTCAATTGTGGCAAACCCGGCCATTGGAAGAAATATTGCAGGAGATCCTTGCAACCTTGGAAACTGATATATTCTTTGATCATTGTTATTATGTAATGACTTTATTAAATAATATCATTTCTATTCCCATTTTAGGCTTACAAAGATATGGTTTTTCTATTAAAAATGGGAAGTTGAATGCAATAAAGAATAGTTCTTTGATTGCTTTTGGTATATTGAATAATGGATTGTACATACTAGAACTTCAAACTTCGTTAATGCATATTCAATAAAGCAATAGAGAAAATGAGATAATCCTGATGATGCTTACTTATAGAATGCAAGGCTTGGTTATATTTCTAAAAATAGGATTAAATAAATTGGTGACCTTGGGTTCACTAAATGTTACTGGTGTAGAGGATTTACCAACTTGTGAATCTTGTTTAAAGGAAAAATAACTAAGATCCCATTTGTAGGTCACCAGGAACATGCCACAAATCCATTGGATTTAATCCATGCAAATAGTTGTGGACCACTAAGAATTAGTATTAGGGGTGGTTTTTCTTACTTTGTTACATTCACCAATGACCATACAAAATTCAGATACATTTATATTATGAAGTATAAGTTTGAAACTTTTGAAAAGTTCAAAGAGTATAAGAATGAAGTAGAAAAACAGCTAGAGCTTATTATTAAAACCCTTTGATCCGATCAAGATGGTGAATGCTTAAGTGCGAAATTTTTGGATTATCTCAAACAAAATGGAATTTTCTCCAAATAGACTTCTTCTAGCACACCCCAACATAACAAGGTGGCCGAAAGGAGAAAATATACCTTATCAGACATGGTACACTCTATAATGAGCTCCTATAATAAGTTTTCTTAATTTTTCATTCTCCAAAAGATAAAAAATTAAGAAAAATATTTTCTTCATGCTAAAAAATTTATTTGAATTCATTAAAAAATAAAAAATTAAAACCTATGCATGCCAGAGTTTTTTTCAGTTGAAAATCTCCTCTAGAACAGGCCACACACGCTCCCACAAGCAGCTGTTGGGACTGGGGCAGCATGATGCCTATTCCAGGCTTTTTCGATATTTTATTATTTTTCTTATTTATTTTCTAATACTGTAAGACATGGTATTGCCGTGTCAGTTGCAGTAGCTGTTGTCAAATATTGTTGATGTGGCACCCTAGACTTGACTTCGTGCCGACGTGGCATGATGACATGGCACAGCATGTGGTGTTCCGACGTGTCATCTATTGCCACATGTGAGTTGTTGAATGTTCCACTTATGTTTACATGGTTTAATTGTTGATTGGTCATCGGCCACCTGTTACGGTTACGTCACGTGGCTAACCAACATTGGCCCATGTCACACATGTATCAGATGTTGTGAAGTAACCGACTTGTAAGCCTTCACGAGTTCAAGTGGCGTTGCTACACACGCTACCTTGGTAGCATTTTCCGGCTATCGAGTTAGCTATTGTCCATTTTCGGCCGTCTTGAACTTAGTGGTGTGGTCAAATTTTTATTTTGAGATTTCTTTATACGTGTTTAAAAAATAAACATTTCATACCAAGAGTGAGACCAGCCTAATTTGAAATTTAATACCTTAATTTTTAGAACATTATAATATTCTTATACATGATTTTATTTTCAAAAATTTATATAAAATCGCACAGTTCATTAAAAATTATGCGTAATACATGACTAAACTCGTCTAAAAAAGATCTATCTAATCATATTCAAATCATGAATTATACACTGAAAAATTCAAAAAATTCCATAAACAAATTCATGCATGAGTAAACATGCTAGAAAAAATTCATATAATTCAATGTATGTTAATACAACATTATTTTCTAGCATATAATTCGATTCTTAGGCAAATAAAATATGATATAATCTTAGAAATATCATAATCTACATAAATCATGTCCGAATTCAAGTCAAGATGGCTCTGATACCAATGAAGAAAATAACATAAATTATGCCTTTAGCAAAATAATTAATATTCTTCTAAATTTAACCACGAAAACTTACATATCACAAATCATAGTAGACTTGAACCACTGACCTTAACTGACTGCCCCTTCGATCCAAATTAAATCATCGATTACAAAAAATAATTCGAATTTCTATAGTCCAAATATCAATAACAATTGATTTCTAATTTTTATGTTCTTTCTTACAACTCATGTAAAGAGAATACATGGAGGGAGAGAGAGCGTTTTCTATTGGGAGAAAGCAAATAACGTAACGTAGAGAGAAGAGAAAAGGAGAATTCTTGAGAGAGACAAATTATCTTTTGCTGTCTATTCTGCATTGGGATAGAAATCTATTCCATATATTTTTTCGTTATCTACTAACCAATTATTAGTAGTGGGTGATTATTTGGAGTTTTCCCAATGCAAATCTCAAGTACTCCCCCCAAAAATAATTGGGTCAAGTCAGCCTTTTTGGGCGACTCCAATTCAAGATCCAATTTCCAACAGTTATATTAATGGTTTTATAATCATTAATTTGTATTTTGAATGTCTAATTCTTTGCATAAGTTATTAATGACATACAACGATTTATAAAAGAATGAATTATAAGTAGTACTATCTATCAAACAATGAACCAAGTTTAACAAATTCATGAACATATGGTATGTTTATAACCAAATAAAGAATCACATTGGACAACTTAATCATTAATCTAGCTGTAATGCACTAGTTAAATTCCATATCTAACTCACATCTAAATGTAAATAAAATTAGAAAATTATGTTACGAAAAATACAATTAGGCAAGATATAAATCCAAATCGGGAATTTAAGAATTAAATTGAATAGGGAACAGTATTTTTTTCTCATAAACTTTATATTTTAATCATACAATGAAACAATTTTAATACATTCGTAAACATATATTATATTAGAAAATAATAATTAAAAGTTTGTTTATAAAAAGTAGATTTATTTTAAATAAGATAATGATCATTTTAATAAATAATGTTAGAAAATAATATAGGAAGGAGCATTTACTAAAAGCTATTATTAAAAGATGATATCTAATTGCTTAATACTAATTATAATTAGTAACCATTATTAGCTACTAAAATTTAATAGTCAAAAAATATTTTCATTTATAATTCTTGATAAAACTCAATATTTAGAAATTTTAAAAATGAAGCACCTTGGGAATGAAGTCTTGTAGGGCATCTGCGGAGAAAATTAAAGGACAGGAAATTCTAGAATGTATCTTACAATTAAGGCATAATTACCTCTACACCCCTGAGGTTTGGTATAATTACCATTACACTACTTGAGGTTTGGTTAATTACCATTACACTCTCTACTATACAGTTCAGCTAATGCATAGTTACAATTACACCCCTTGAACGTATGCGTATATTACGACTACACCCCCTTAACTTATGCATATATTACAATTACACCCCCTTATTTAGGGGGTCTACTTGTAATGTTCAATATTTTCAGGGGTGTAATGGTAACTATCGAAATCTCAAGAGGTGTAATGGTAATTAACCAAACTTCAGGGGGTGTAATAGTAATTATGCCAAACCTCAGGGGGTGTTGAGGTAATTATCGCTACAATTTAAAAAAGAAAGTAGATGTGTGTGTGTGTGTGTTGAAGTTACAAATCCATGTATTTATACAAAAATAGTAGAAAGGACAAAATATAAGTTATAAGTATAAATAAATTTTATTTCTATAAACAATCATCTATTAATATTTTTTTAATAAATATTATCTTTAGATAAGCATATTATGTGATTCTTCGACGTCAGTTAATTTTTACCAAGAAAATAATTTTCTTTTGGTTTTTCTAAGTTGAAAATACTTATACAATTTAACAATATTATTTTCAACAAAGAAAAACATCAAATTGGCATGGCCTATCATGCTGTATCATCGATTTCGTCCAATTTTTTTTGCCTATAATTAGAACTAAAATAGGGTAAATGTAAATATAAAAAAAAAACGGTCACTTAAGATGTCGCAGTTGGATGCCTAATAAATGCCGAAGCTCCTTAGGTGAATGGCATCGACCTTTTTGTATAATCCCAAGGAGGTTAGAAGTTCAATCCCCTCCCATAGGCCTAAACAAAAAAGAAAGAAAGAAAGAAAGAAAGAAAGAAAGAAAAAGAAGGTGGGTGCCCGGTAAATGAGTATCTTCAATCAATAGAACAGGTAAAATATTACTCATCCTCATCAATATGAAAAACACCATACCACGTATATTTTATAAATAAAAGTAGATTGCATTGATTTTTGGAATTTTAACCAAAAAAAATAAAATAAAATCATGAATTGCTAACATAGCTCATTTTGATAGGGGAACTAATTGAAAGTATCACAAAGAAATAACTTATAAGTATTCAATGAGTTTCTCTTCCTCATTGTACCAAATAAAAGTATAGCAATAGTTAATGATCAATTGAAAGTTGTAGTTGCCATAAGAGAAAGGATAAACCCTGACATAAAAAAGAAAAGAACAAAGATGAAGAAAAGAATCCAAAGGAGAATGAACAAATTAAACATGACAATGACATCGCAACCCAAAAAGTCTGATGCCAACCAAACACTTGAATGATTCAAAAAGAATGACAAAAAAAAAAAAAGAAAAAAGAAAAAGAAAGAGAACTCAAATTATCAAAATAAACAAGAAGAAAATGGGCATCAAATATTGCACCTTTTGTTTTATGTAAAGAAAGTAATTGTACTTCATGAAATAAGAAAATATATTTCGGAGACAATGCTTTGAATCTTAATTATTATAAAAAGAACATATTAAATGTTGTGTATCATTAAAATGACCTAATAGCTAAAACTTACCTTTATTCGTACTCTCCTGCTTACAAAATTTTTCTAATCCAGGAAAGATATATATAATTCATATATATAAATGACAATTCAATTGTTTTGAATGAAATAAGTACCCATTCACAAATTAAATATAATAAAAAACATGCAATTTTCTAGTTATTAAAAATAAATAAATATTTTCATAAAAAGAAAATTTAGGTGCACGAATCGAATGTGCCACAATTGCAAATATATATATATATATATAAAATAATATAAATGACAGGTAATGTTTAGTGTTTTTATCTAGCTCCAGACCAAGAGATGAATTCTAGTCTAGTGTTTGCTTAAAATTCTCATAAACTTGATTGCAGTTTGGTTAACTATATCATAAGCCGCCCTTGAATAATGGTAGCCACTTGTTGGAGGTGCACCATTGCAGAGTTCCGTTACTGCATTTTGGTTTCGGCAGAAGAAACACCACCACATTGGAATTATATGCCCAAAAATGGGAAGGAGAAGAAAAAGGAAGATTCAGCATCAAGATTTTGCCATATGTTATTATTAAGAAGGGATGATTACTTCAGCATCCTTTGAAGACTATCATAATTACCAAAACACTCACTAATGTTTAGATAATTATTATTACACCTCCTGAGGTTTGAATAGTTACATTACATCCCCTGAAATCCTAAACATAGGTGTAATTGTAGTATCATGCGTAAGAGAATCTAACTATCATTATGTATATGTTCAGGGAGGACAATTGTAATTATGCATTAGTTGCACTGTACATTAGAGGTGCAGTGGTAATTATTCAAACATTAACAGTGTATTGGTAATTATAGTAAATTTCAAGGGTGTGGAGGTAATCAATTATCAAAGAACAAAAAATGAAATAAAAAAAGGGTGCGGAGGTAATTGTTTCAATTAAGAAAAGAGTTAAGAACAAAGTAACATATATACAATTAAGGACACAATATTTGGCTGGCTCATTTCATTTTCCTACAATTTGAATTTCTGTCATCTGAGCTCTGACTGCGCCTGTGTCCGTGTTCTCTATATCCTGATGATTAGATTGAGAGGGAGTGGCCACGGCGCCGACACTAGCCTTCTTCAGTCCCTTGTTCTTCTTTGCCTTTTGAGCCCAACCAACTAGACCAACTTGTATATGATCTTCAAATATTGCCTTGTTGAATGAACTTCCCATCTTCAATGTAACATCAAAAATTTAATTTTAATCATCATCAAGAGAAAAAATTAAAGAAAAAATTTTTTTTTATGAATAATATTTACCTGTGTGACAATGGCATAAAGAGGTAGAGTGCTGTAACTGCAAAGAAACTGCACGAACACCCTGCGGCACCAATTGGTATTGATGATTGGAATTAGATGCGCGCACAGACACACAATTGTCATTCGTAACATTTTTTGCTTGGCTAAAATAATATCATCATATCATAGATATGGAGTAATTACCTCTATACAACCAATGAGATTTGACATAATTACTAAAACATCCCCTGAAATTTGAATCATTGCACTTCCTAAGATACTAGATAATTATCATTATACCCTTTGAAAATTTTGAAATAGTATAAGTACACCCCTTGAATAAGGGGCTATGACTATAATTATGCGTAGCCGTGTAATTATAATTATACATGATGAACTAACTGGTAGGGAGTGTAATGATAATTATTTAAATTTCGGGAAATGTTTTAGTAATTATGCGAAACCTCGTGGGATAGAGGTAATTATCCTACTACAAGAAATGTAAGTATACACTTTACCCAATTACAAGTCTAGGAATGATAAAACCAACTTGTCCCATGATGCAGGAGTCAAAACCAAACATAACCTGCATGTCATTTATTTCAATTTCATGAATTAGAAACAGTAGAAGAAGAAGAAGAAGAAGAAGAAGAAGAAGAAGAAAAGAGTTGATCGACCAAGGCGTTGTTTGGGCTTACCAACATCCAGAAGAAAACAGCAATCTCAAACGCGTTCTGAAACAACATAACATGAATCAATAGGAGGACAAGGCGTGGTCTGTGGAACCAGAAGTGATCGTCGGAAGGCTTAACGACCAAGTCTCCCGCAACTGCGATGTGTTTCTCGGCCACTTCTTTGGCTAATTGTGTTATTATGTGCTCAAGCTTAGTGCCCACGCTAAGCAGAAGCTGCAGTTAATTAAATTACAAGATACAGATAAATGAACCTTGCGACGGAGTAATATACTAAGGTCATATCATATATGTGGATGCTGAATTAACTTCTTACAGCTAGGGGAACAAATGAGATCCAAAAATATGCATGCCAACCTGGAGGGAAAAAAATAATAATAATAAAATTATCAATATTATTTGTAATGCACGATCGAGGATATTATTTATATTTTAGGGTTAATTACAAATTGACTGTACCCATCTCCTTTTTAGAATTACAAAAACTTTCCTTCTAAAAATATTTTGTTTGTGTTTTCCCCTTCTATTATAGGATTTTGGGAAAAAAGTGTTGATATCATCAAAACATTTTTGGTTGATTTTACTAATTTATCCATCACCCCTCCTCTTTTGACACTTTTCTAAAATTATTATAGATAAAGGTGTCCTTAACAAACAATATGCAAAATTGAAAAGTATCCTAAATTTTTGACACTTTTGTAAATTACCAAGGGCCTATTTGACTATAAAAAAAATTAGAAAAGTCTCAAAAAGTATGGTTAAAGAATATATTAGGGAAATTAATCAATTTTTTTTTTTTTTATAATATCAATAGTTTTCTTCCAAAACTCTAACAGAAGGGGAGAAGGGTAAACAAAATATTTTCAGAGATTATGTTTTTATAATTTCGAAAGGGAGAAGGGTATGGCTCATAATTACACTATCTCTTGGGGAGCTGTTACTGTAACTAACCCTATATTTTATTGCTATTATTGTCCTTTAACTTCTGAGAATTTCTTACCATACACATTCAGCAACAAGAAGACGACCACGAACACCCATAGATACCAACTGCAATTGAGACATCAAAGAATAACTAGTAATTAAAAATGGATACAGATACAAATACGGAAAAAAATTTAAGATTTGGTAATCACCTTATTCCAACAACTTTCTTGAAATCATTTTCGAGAGCACGGGTCATGTACTTGTAGAAGTTAAACTTTGGATTTCCCCTACAATGATTCTGAACACATGGAACATACATTAATTAATTTATGTTCCATCAGTAATAAATCACATATTTTGAGATACTTAAATAATAATACTTCAATTTTTACCATAATGAAGCCAAGTCGTAAGGTGGTATAATCAGATTTATTCACCGATCCATAGAATTGTTTGAAGAAAGATTTCTGAAAGTCCCAAAAAATTGATAAGATAATTACAATATTGAGATTAACTAAAGTGTATGTAAATTTTTCATTTCTGACTTAACGTACCAACCAACCGAAGAAAGCCACTCTACCGATGCCTGAAAACCTGGCCTTGATGAAAGCATGATCTTGGACATGAGTAACCTTAGTTTTCAGAGCTGCACAATTTCAATATTAATAGTACTTAGAAAAATTTAGTATTAATAGATCGAAATGAATTGTGATTATCTAACAATTAAAAATTAGTTAAAGAAATATAGATTACCTTCTTCTGGATCATGTTCTTTTTTCTGGATAGATTCTTCCCAGTGTCTCCATTGCTGTATCTGTGATATATACATATATATATATACAAGAAATTTAGTTGTTGGACATGAATGTATATGATAAAAGGAAAATTTGAAAAGGGATTCTGATTTATTATTTGACCATAAATTAATTAATTAATGATACCTTTAATCCTCCAAAGAGAATAGTTAGAGCAGAGAAGACCACATGGGAAACAGCTAGCACAAAGATGAAGATATGAAGATCATGCAATGCTTTTAGAGATAACAATGGTGCCTTCCCCTGAAGAAATTGACCCACTGATCAGTAAACTGCGTAATTAAAATATCCATAATATGTTAATTTGATGGTTTTATCCACATTTCCAAATGACGAAAGATAAACCAAAACCAGAATAATGAGATATTAGCCCGCCATGCCTGCAGCAAATCTATTTCTATTTTATTTCTATATATTTGAAAAAAAAAAAGGGAATAATTACCTCTACTTTTAGGCCATGTTTACTTCTTTGGTTAATGAAGGTTAACCACCTATAAACCAGCTTATACCTACGTTTACTATGAAGACTATTTTTTTCGGGCCAAACCCCCAAACCCGAGTTTAGAAAGAGAAAATTGGTTAATAGATGGTTAAATAAACTATTTCTTTTTTAAGGTTTGAAATTTGGTTTACAAAACCAAATTTGCACAATGACCAACAAACCCATCTTTTGCTCATATTTACATTCTATGTCAATTAGGCCAATTTTTTTTAGGAAATTTTTTTATCTTATCATACATTGCCCAAACAATTCAAAGTAAACAGTCCATGAAATAAATATAACTAAACCTATATTATTCTAGAAAGTAAAGAACTCATCAAATTTATATTCATCTCTTTAACTATTATTTAAACCATAAATAACCCAAATCCACAATATACCCAAAAATCAAAGTAAACATGTCCTTAAGATTTGGCATAATTATCAAAACATTCTTAATTTGAGGCATAGTTATCTAATACTCTCTTTTGCCTTACGTATTGGTACTCTTTGGTATTCGAATTAGTAATCTAAAATTAGCGCACCGAATGTATATTAGTTCACGATAATATTATTCAGTACTCAAATTGATATTTTAAAATTGGCGTACTAAATTATTGGAAGTGGAACACTTTACTTATGAGTCTTAGTCTAAGAGAAATCATGTATAGGTTAGACTTTGTGTTATAGAGAATAGAGATTTTCTTTTTCTAAAAATTAAATTAAGCACTGGGCAACTCTACTTTAATAATTGTCATTTATTTTGATCTACCAACATCCGTTTTTCAAAATATTATCAATGTTGGGAATCATCCTTATATTTGATTTGAAAGTTTATCAACTAAATTATTTAAGCATACTGCATAAGAAAAGAATGATCCAACTCACCTACCTCTAACGTACTGTATTCTTTATAAAAGAACGTACCACGTACCAAAGAGTACCGCAAATTCGGTAACTATAGCTTGAATAATTTTCATTACACTCTTTACTGCTGGTTCAGCATTACACATAATTGCAATCCATTTCCTGAGCTTATGCGTATTTATAATTAAACTCCATTGCACAAAGGTTTACTTATAATGTTTTAGTATTTTCAATAGGTGTGATTATAATAATCCATCTGTTAAGAAGTGTAATGATATTATTCAAAAATTGAGGGGTGTTTTAGCATTTATGCTAAACCTCAGAGGGTGCAGAGATAATTATGGCAAAAAAAAAAAAAAAAAAAGAAGAAGAAGAAGAAGAAGCAAAATAATACGTATGTACCTTGGCTTGACAGTAACCCGCGCTGTCTGATGCAGCTGCCAGGAGGTGACGGCTTATGGCTGCAGTTAAGTGGGCTGTGGATTTTGCAGGTTTATTATCATGAGTAGCATTGATTTCATTGTGGCAAGGAAGCCAGTGATTCGTGAAGTGCTTCGGGATGCATATTTTACTAATTCTGTTTTGCAATACAGTCAGCAACAGAGATATGAACCCCAGCAACATCAATTCTGTTTCAAATTAAATTTAAATTTAAGTTATTGTATACAACATTAATTCAAATACTTACTTTGAACTCGTGAGAAATTAAACATTAACAAAGTATTGAGTACTGAGCCATCCCATTACCTTCTTTGATTTTCTGCAATGCTTGAAACAGGGATCCCTGGTTTTTCTTCAGCAAGTACTGCATGTATGCATTCATACATCATTATTACCACATTCATATTTAAAATTCCAAATCATCACAGAAAATCAAATGAGCATTGTTGAAGGGATAAATCCATGAATACCATATATATATGTATACATGTATACGCGTGTATATATATTTATCGTACAATTACCTTTACACCCCCGAGGTTAGACATAATTGTCATTACACCCCTTGAAACTACTGAAACATTACAAGTAGACCCCTTAAACAACAGGGTGTAATTGTAAT
>JACFYI010001385.1:1259617-1274140 GCA_014898755.1 Handroanthus guayacan | reverse complement strand
AAATCTAAATTGCATTATATAAATTGCAAAATACTTCTTATGTTGCCTTTAAATATTAAAAAAAAATTGAAAATTTATTATGAGTACTTGCAGGCTATTCATTACTTGCAATCATCGATAATGGATCCACTTTCTGTCCATCTCCTACTCATAAAAATACAAGCAATTTTTTGCTATGAGTGAATTTTCCCAATCAGTCCCTGCTCCCCCTTGGGTTACTCATGTGTACCCTTTTGCTAGGTCTGGTGGTACTAAATGGTAAAGCATGTGCAATTGGTTAGTTCATGTGTTTAATGTATTTCCAGCTACACACCATTTGACAATTGCCACTGATAGTAGTGGTTTGTTGAAGCAAAGAAGATTGAGTTAGATTATGTAATTCAACATTTCATTTGATATACAAGATTATGATGGATTCATAAGTTGGTCCAAGTGTTAATCATATGTTTGATATCCGAATTTGTGTTGGATTGGATTTTGCAATTACCACCATGTCCCTGAATTATGATTTGTTAACTTTTTTTTTATTTATTTATCTGTCTATGAGGCCAGGGCATGCAAAAAATGTAAGCAATGAAAAATGGGATGATATATTGGAACTTCATAACAACAAGAATTACACGATGGCTTGGTAATTTTTGATGCAACTGTATAAGCTTGCATTCCAATTATGCACTCTTCTTGAGTAATGGCAAAGAGAATTTGTCGCAACGGCCATATGAACTTGACACTAATTTGCCGTAGCATCATAATTTTCTCACAACATCGCTCTGATCTTAATCTGGCAAAACTCAACTTTATCGAAGATTTGTCATGGTATTCTATTCTTCCAAGCCATGGTGCATGGACAATACAAATTTACAGATTATTATACGCCGTCGCCTAGGTTAATCTGAGCCACGACCTGAACAGAAAAGATGGAAAAATAAAATAAAACTCAACATAATGAGAAGAGAGGAATTGATGGCAAAAACATAAATCACCAAGGTAATCACTCATTGATGGAACAAATCAAATTAAAGTTATTTCGACTTTTGCATAATTCTACATTTCAGTCTCTATTCCTTCGAAAGATAATTACTCTTGCTCAGTTTGGTGAATTATGCCAGATCCAGACCTAATGTCGAACTCACCCATCATCATAATTGTGTGTATCAAACTAGATATTAAAGTGAATTATCCCCTTAATCACCTCAATCCTATATACATATATATATATATGTATGTATACACCTACATATCAAACAAGGCCTGAGAACCTGCATGCGGGTGGCATGGCATGGCAGGAAACCGGAAGAATAAAAAGCGCTCCGCCGGCGGCCACCGTATCTACCACACGGTCCGCACCGCCGCGTACAGCCGTAATATTCAAAATTAATTAACTTAACGCGTAAGTAACAGTCAAACTTAGAATTAAATCAAAGGTCCCACCTCTTTAATTTTCACATCCCAAAGTACAAACCCACTGTCCCCACCGGCAGCCACCTCAACTTCTTTGTCCTTTCTCCCAATTTAACTAATCAATGGATTAATCATTCACTTTTGTCAAATCTAACATGATTATAATTGTTTCATGAATAAATTAATCCAAAAAAATGCCCACTTTCTCGGGATAAATAAAAACAATCATATCATACTCTATTTTGATATGTATGTGTCACGCATATTTTATATATTTTTTTTTATGTAAAAAGTTTATTACATGAATTGATAATAATGGAATATGAGATATAACCCAGTCTGAAATGAAGGATTCATAGTATTAAGATGGTTTTAGGTGTTTTGTTTCTACTTTGACATGACTAATTCTTACTTAGAGAACTTGAGAAAGTAAAAAGCTAGGAGTGTCCGTAATTATAAGTAGAAAGATTATAAAATTTTGATATAAATTTTTATAAATTTAATAATATAAATTACTATCTTGCCCACCACGCTTTCAAAGAAAGATTATATAATATTTTCACTTGATCCTTGAATTGAAAAGACTAAATTATAGTGTCGCGGAGAGGTTTTTAGATTCTTGGAGATTTTAGCTTGAATAAGTCACTGTATCAAATACTGTTAAAGGCAATTTTCAATGGCTTAAAATTAAAAAATAAATAGATAGTAAAATATTTATTAATTATTTTAAATCATTTTTTTTCAATTCATATTTCAGCTTTAGTATATCGTAGCCGCAACTTCTATTTTTACAAAAATATCTAATATACTTAACATTTATCTGTGCATCAAAGCAAAAGATGAAGACTAGGACTTCGGATCGTCTATTCCAATATATATTCCATTACACATATGCTTGCCAATTGCATGATATTCACAACTCTATGCTTTTATAAAAAAAAAAAATATATTTAATATACTTTACATATATTTAACATAAAAAAAAGAAGAAAAAATATATGAAATACAATTTCAAAATAGACCATCTTAGCGAGAAACGCAGTTCATTTTTTTTGATAAATTAGCGAGAAACGCAGTTCATTTTCGATTTATTGGTGCAATCTTTAAGAGCCCGTTTGTTTGAATTTTTATGACCCATTTTCACATTTTTCACTATTTAAAAGTTGGAAATCATTCACTTATTCGTATTTCCACAAAAATTATCGATCATTTCTCCACCTACCTTACTATCATATTACTATATCAATCAAATTCAAATTTGATTTTTTTTTTTTATAAAGCAACCAATATTATTTCAATTCAATTAAAATATATATATTTTTTAAGAAAACACATCCTTTTATGTGCAAAAATATTAAATTTAACAACCTTACATACCTAACCCTATCATACTTAATATTTTCAAACAAATCATTCAAACTCATTTTTATTTTCAAATAAAAATCAATAATTAATTTTTCACTTTCTGAAAATGATGAAATTTGAAAATGAAAATACAACCAAACAGCCCCTAGAACTTTGCCAACTGTGAATTTGGCAGAGCAAAGGTACTTAATAAAGAAGGCTCAGGCACCCGCAAACTTTAGGCACGCAAACACGCACAGCACACACCAAAACTGTGTTGCTCTTGCCCAAATAATCCAAAATCTCTAGAACCCACCAAAAGTGCTTCAAATTTCTCCCAGAAATCATTATAAATCTTCATCATTTTCACATGAATTTGAGCCCTTGAAGTAGGTAAAAAGAGCTACTCAAACAAATCCCAAAATGGGTCCATCTCCATCTTTGATTCTCTCTCTGATTCTATCTATCTGCTTCACTCTCTGTTCCTCCTCTGACTACACAAACTTGGTTTTCAAAGGCTGCGCGGACCAAAACTTCCCAGATTCAAACGGGATTTATAAACAAACACTCAAAAATCTTTTCAATACCTTAATCTCTCAATCCTCCGCCTCAAAATTCTACAATTCCACCTCCGGCGACGGTCCATCAGCCATTAATGGCCTCTACCAATGCAGAGGTGATCTCTCGAACGACGATTGCAACAGCTGTGTGAAAAGAGCTCAAGGCCAGTCACAAAAGCTCTGTGGAGAAGCTGTTGCGGCGAGAGTTCAGCTAAATGGGTGTTACTTGAGGTACGAGATCTCTGGGTTTAGACAGGTGAGTGGGACTGAGTTTCTGTACAAGATTTGTGGGTCGAATCGGGCCAGTGGGTCTGGGTTTGAGGACAGATTGGAAATGGCGTTGGGGGAAATAGTCAAGGGTGTTGGCAGTGGGAACAGTGGGTTTTATGCCGGTGGGTATCAGTCGGTGTATGTTTTGGGTCAGTGTGAAGGCGATTTAGGGAGTGGGGACTGTGTGAACTGTGTGAAAACCGCCATTGATAGGTCTAAGTCTGAATGTGGGAGCTCAATTTCAGCACAGATATATCTCCAGGAATGCTATATTAGCTACACTTATTATCCTAATGGGGTTCCGAGCGATGAGAAATCACTTTCTTCATCAGGTAAAACCTTGAGAAAAAAAGAGATTTAGTACAATTCTATATATACAGATATTGTCTAATATTTATGTGTTGGCATTTAATTATTTTATATGTTGATTTGACATTAATTAGGATTTAATATTATGTTCTGTATGAGATAAATGTGTAGGATATTGGTAGAACGTCTCTTTCTTTGGTTTTCATTTTGAGAATGGGATGAGTGAAGGCATAAATTGTATATTACACACACAAAAATATATACATAGCCATATATATATATATATTCAATCCGGATCGATCTATTCATGTGAAAAGTTCTAGTCGAGCACGACGAGTGGACAACTACTGAAAGAGATTGAGGTCTTAATTCGAAATCAAAGAATACAGTCAAGTCATGAAGGATTCCGCTGTAAGTCCTCCATTATAAGCCTTTCGATATTTAAATTAGGGATAATTACCTCTACATCCCTTGAGATTTGATATAATGACCAAAATACTCCTTGAAGTTTGAATAATTATCATGATGTGCACCTATTGCGTAGTTTTTTTACAATTACACGCCATGAACCTGTGCATGATTACACTTATCCCCCCTTGTGCAGAGGGTTTGCTTGTAATAATTTAAAATTTTTAGGAGGTACAATTATAATTATTAAACAACAAGGTGTGTTTTGATAATTACGTCAAACTTCAAGGGTGTTGAGGTAATTATTCCTTTAAATTAATGGTGGTCCTTGTATAAAGAAGTACGTCAAATAATGGTTATATATAAAGGTAAAACTCTCCTACAATGATTGGGGTATTTACTTTGTGATTGCTGTGCAATGCGATATGCCATTTTCTTTTTTGATCATGCTATGTGGTCGCATCTAAGTGTACTGGTCGATAGAAGGTTTCCGACTAGATCCACACAAAAAGATGCAGATTTCTAGTATTTGATCATTCACAATGAGAATAGGGGTATCTTGGTCATATTACCTACTTGTCCCATATAAAATGTATGTATATGTGTGTCCTGATTTTGATCTTGTGGAGCTTGTTTTGATTGGTTGAAGGGAAAGGGAGAAATACACAGAAGACAGTTGCTATTGTGCTTGGAGGACTTGTGGGTGTGGGTCTAGTAATGGCTTGTTTGTTATTTGCAAAATCAACTTTCAAGAAAAAGACTCATACTTACAAGTATGGTGGATAGAGGTTAGTCCCATTAGTTTTCAGCAACGTAAAACATATTTTTCTTACTCTTTTTCCATCACCTTCTTCATGTTGGTCAAATTTTCGCAAATGATTTGGGGATAATTACCTTGACACTTCTAAAATTTGGCATAATTACAAAAAACACCTCTGTCTTGCTATTAGTTTGCTGACGAAAAGTTTAATCGAGCTTGTGGAACATTATAATTAGGCCCTTGAACATGGAGTCTACTTGTACTATTGTGGGGTATACTTGTAATGTTCTCGTTAGTTAAACTAACGACATGCGATGTTATTGTAATTTTTGTTGCCACAAGAAGTGTTTATGTAATAAAATCAAGTTTGAAATGTTGAGATAATTATCCCTATGATTTAATGTGGTTGTTGTTCTTGGCAGGGAACATAATTTATAGGGAAAATTTGGAGAAGTTTTGAGATGGTTTTAGGTGACATTTCATTGGGGCCTGTAAAAAGTGTAGAAAATTATTGCATTTTTCACTTTATTATAGATGTAGGGCTTTCTTCATAACCAAGTTTTCAATCTTGTGGCTGCTTTTTGTTTTTTGCTTTCTTTCTTTCTTTTTTTTTTTTTTTTGGGTTTACATACTTAGAGTTGTCTATTTCATGACCAAGAATGATTGTAGGCAATAGTGTGTAAAATTGGTCCTTTAGTGTTAGTGACATGAATGTATATCTACAATTTAACAATTATAGTGAGTGAATTATTGTGTAGCTGCTTTATATATTAAAGTAGCTTAGTTCATTTGCACCTTATGAAAAGTAATAGTTGTTGTCACTTTATATGGAAAAATGAAAAATAAAAAATTGGAAGCAACAAAATTTTCTTTCTTTTGGTCGAACTGATATAACATGGCTATTGTTGACGTCAGTGCCTCATATAACAATAAATAATTCTGAAAGATATATACCTGGACGGGATGGCGTAAGTCGTGAAATTTGTCTATGAATGTTGAATCTATGTTTTTATTTTGAGATATTATTCCACTTTCCGAAAATTTGTCTTTGTTTTCACATAATGTACCCCTAAAAATGCACAAGGCTATTTTCAAACCTAATCCCACCATTTTCAATCAACTATGACTTATCTTTACATTACATAAGTTCATTTTTTAAGACATTAATTCCAAATTGTCGTGTATATATATGCTCAAATAGTAATTATGTTCGAAATGTTCCACGTAAAAGAATTTAAGAATTTAAGAAGAGACGAACTATTACACAATATGACAATGCAAATTTGTAAGAATTTAAAAAGAATTTAAAAGCAGATAGGAGATGAACAATTGGCACAACAGCTCCTCTGCGAGATATGGGATTTCTTTACTGTTATAAAATGTTTAGTTTGAACTTTGAACATCAACTTTGCCCATGATGTGAATCCTTTACCACTGCCTAATCAATATGCCAAACACATCAAAATTCCTCACTATGAAATAATTAATACCAAAGTATTGTTCCGTTACAGTCCCAATCAAATTAAGTTCTTTCATTCATTGAAATCAAAAGAGTCAAACAAGACTAAATAGATCAGTTTATTTATTATGGGAAAACAATACAGGTCATATAATTGTCGTAAATACAATTCAACGAATCTCAACCTAGAATTAGAATAAACTTATGGGTCGTTGGTCGAGATATTGCAAATGCAGATTGTTTCCCCTCACTTGATTTGAGGTGCTTATAATTGGGGTTTGACATATTCAATAGTGTTAAGTCTGGCTGATATCATCCCATCATCTTATGTAACATAATTAAAAATTTAACTGGGCAATTGACTCATTCTTTCAAAAAGGATGCATATCCTAAAGTATTTGGGTGTTTTCTCATTTCCTTGGGGATAATAGGGCATTAACAAGTTGATGGGGCTGGCCTTTCCGTTATTTATTTTATATCAAGCTCATTAAAATACTCATCGGAAAGAAGAATGAGGCATATCAAACTGATTCATGAATTATTAGATAAGGTGAAATTGAGTCGTGAATTATTACATAAAGTGAAATTGAGTTGTGCATGTGTTTGGTACTACTTAAGTTATGTTGGTAACAAAAGAGAGACATAAATTGACTGGTTTGTTACAGCAGGTTATACAAGACATTTTATATATAATCACCTATGTTATCTTCTTTTAAACTTTGTTATCACTTTTCACTCAAGTCATGGAAGTCCTTGGCCTCAAATTTACAAATCCATGAAAATTTATAATCCTTTAGGGATTTCAATAGCTTGATTAAAAGTTTAAAATCGTATATAATAAGAATAACATTCTCAATATCTTGTATGCTTGTATATCTTATTGATTTGATAAATAGATATTTTTCCTCTCGATTTAATATAAACCTTACTCGAAAAGAATCCTAAAAATTAATTACTCCTAACATTAAGAAACTTAACATAAAAGTATTTGTAAAGTTAAACCACTTCTCCTAAAATAAGAATTCTAATCCAAAAAGAATCCTAAAGTCAATTATCACTTTTTAATCCTAATCATACAGTATGAAAATAGATAAAATCAAATAAAAAAAATTAAAAGTCCTAATTAAACTTTATTCCAATTAATTGAGTTGAATCCCAATGCAGAGTTTCACGAATCCTTATTGGTAAAAATATTTACAAAATTCACTAATTTCTCATGTCACATATCGAATTATGGACAACAACAATAACTTAATATAGACCACTATATTAATTTTATTCAAAACAAAATATGAAATTTCCAAAATAAAAAAAAAAGAAAAAAAAACTTACCTAAATTCGTGTCAGAAAAATTTTCCCGAGATTTACTCTCCCGACAGTACAATCAACGGAATAATCGTAGCCGTTGAAATAAAATCTCGCGTACGGTCAAGATCCTGTCGTCACAACCGGCTAAAACGGTGACGTAAACCCGAAATAAAGGAAATAAATAGAAAATGATAAAAAAAAAAGATAAATAAATATTTCTTCTCTTTTTGAAGCCGCTCTCTCTCTGAAGAATAACACGGTGAAATTTCAATTCTTTCTCTGACTTACTTTCTTTCACCAGTTGAAGAATAATAAGTTAGAGAAAAACAGTAATTTACTGTAACTTTAATGCGCAATAAATTTGTTTTTTTTTTATTCATAAAAGGTAATTCTTGATTCTGAATAAGAAGTGCTCTTGATCTAGGGTTTAATATCGCGATCGCTTTTTTTGGTCGAGAGATTGGTAGCGGAGAGAATGGCGAATCAATACCCGGTTCAGGTCACCGCGACTCAGGTATTCTGGTACCCGAGTTTGTGATTTTGAATGTTTATGTATATGCGTTAGATCCTTTCGTTTCTTTCTTTTTTATGAATTGGCTGTGGTTTTGGTGTTATTAGGTTGGGTCGTATTTCGTTCAGCAATATTATCAGGTGTTTCAGCAGCAGCGGGATTATGTGCATCAGTTTTACAATGAAACCAGTTCGATGATTAGAGTTGATGGAGATATCAGCCATTCTGCGTCTGATATGGTGGTAAGGCATTTTTTTTTCTCCCGTTGATTTGATGAAAAATTATTGCTTTTGGATTTTGGTTTTTGAGTTTAGATGGGTTGATTTGATAAATCTTGATGTGTGGAGATTAGAAATATGGTGACGATCAAACTTCAGCTGCCACAATGTTTTATCCCTTCGTTTCTTTCTTTTTTAACTATTTTTTCAAACAAAGTGTACAGAGGTCCTTGAATCGTCTGGTGTTACTCTGCTTCATATGAATGCGATTTGATGTTTGTATGTTTATGGTGAATACTTTGAATCAGCTCGTACTTTGACTCTTAGCCCAACGAATCTCAGCCTTGGTAATGCTGCGCATCTCTTTAGCAAATTAAAATCTTGATGTAAATCCATGGATTAAAGAAATTTTTATTTTAGATACATCAGAAACTAACTGATACAAGGACAAGACTTTTCCACTTTAGGCGATAAACAGTGATGAGTGGATTTCAGGACTGAAGGTTTTCTTTTTCCTCTTTCTTTGGCAAATGGATTCCAAACAGGAAACAAATTTGCAGATTGCAATTGTTGTCAGGGCCCATATCTGATCTATCTGTCTTTATATGGTTCTGCACTGGAATTTGTATGCTGGACTTCTTGATTATGTTAGATGTTTGCATAAAATCAATTTTTTAATTGATCAATGATAACGCGTATGTCCTCTTATAATGCAGAAAATTCATCAACTACTGACATCACTGAATTTCACTGGTATTGAGATCAAGACAATCAACTCTCTTGAATCATTGAATGAAGGTGTTCTGGTAGTTGTTTCTGGCTCTGTCAAGTCAAGAGATTTCAACGGTTCGAGGAAATTTGTGCAGACCTTTTTCCTTGCCCCGCAAGAGAAAGGCTATTTTGTGTTGAATGATATCTTCCATTTTGTGGACAACGAAGTGGCTTACCAACCTTCAGCTCCAGTAGCAGCACATGAACACAATGTTGATTATCAGCCAACTATTTCTACTCATCTTCACGAGGCACCGGGTATGGATGACTGATTTGATCTTTTCATGTGTTTTGGGTACTTGGTGCTGTTCTTGCTGAGCTCAAATCAAACCTTGCTAGTCAGGGGCTTGTGCAAGAGATTCTTTAATTGATTTTTTTCGTCGGCTCTTTTGGATGATAACTGTTTGGACTGAAAGCTAAGGTATTATCCAGTCAGATATCCTTGAGATTATCAGTAATGAAATACATCGGCAACAGTTATCACATGCACCAAAACGCAATTATATCCATCCACCAAATTTGATTTGCAGCAAATTTATGAATGCAAATTCTTGGATTTAAGATTGTCATCTTCTTCAGCCAAAGTATGTCTGAAATTCTGAAATCATTAGAATTCTTCACGCCTATGCAGACACATGTTTCCGCCCTATTACTTACAGCAAGTGTATAAAAGTTAACTATTAGATTTCAACAAGATTTCAAATTTCTATGGCTAAACTACCTGTGAATTTGGTTATATGATGCTTAGCTTGTCCGCTTTGTCTGAACCATATGTTATATTAATCTCAGATGTTCAAGTGAGCTCTGCCGTAGATCATCAATGGAAACCTTTGGATTTCCTGATGACACAGGTCTAAATTAGGAGTGAAACTGTGTAATATGAGTTCATGATTTTTGCCTTTAGGGAGCTCCTTATCTTTTCCAAGCTCAAGGTCTTCAGTCCATTGAGATCATTAGTATTTGCTTCATGATGCTGTAATATTTTCTAAGGAGTTAATAGATGCAAATTTGCTTTTACCTATATGTTATCATTAGACTAAAACAATTTGTTCTACAACAGGAGCAGACTATGCATTGGAGGAGGCAGCAGGTGAATATGTTAACTCTGTTCACATCGAAGGAGATGAGCCAGCTCAAGAGTACAGCTATGAAGAGCATTACCAACAGGATCCTGAGCCAGAACAGGAGCCAGAGCCAGAGCCAGAGCCGGAACCAGAACTGGAGCCTGAGGTTGACAGAGTAAAAGAGGAAACTTCTTTTGAAGAACCAAGTCCCTTGCTTCAAAGTACAGTATCTACTGTGCAAGAACCTCAGCATTCCACGGAGGAACCTATTGCAGAGCCTGAGAAGCTGACCTATGCTTCTATAGTAAGCATCCTTTTAATTGAGCTAGTGCAAAAGATTGTAGCATTATATGATTATTATGTTGTGAAGTTTTCTTGATATCTGCCAAAATATGTGACCTACAATATCCCTGATAGCAATATTGCTGGAAGCCTGGAAATATGCAATCTTACCTGTTCACAACAATCACTGCATCATAATCAAATGAATTCAAAAGACTTCTAGTGAGAAAGAAGATTAGTCATCTGTCAATTACTGCAGGGATATAAGCTCAATTATTGAATGTGGTATGGTTATGCATGCATGCATATATCTTAAAGAACAATTGTTACTGCAAGTGCTTCAAATTGACTATACACTGAGAATCCCACAAGGACTGAGGTAACATTTGTCTTTCAAAACCACACCGGACGTGTTTCCTCCAAGCTCAGGAATCTTCTGTATTCCAGTTTCCTTCACTTTCTGAATGTTCCAAGTTCACGAATCTGCCAGTATTCTAATTTCCTTCACCTTCCTAATGTTTTGTCTTTTGTAAATCTGAGCAGTACATTTTCTAAAGTGATATTTATTTCTTTCCAGTACGCATGCCGCATAGATGCTTCAGGGAGTTCTTTTGGAATTTATCCTATTTTCCATCTTAATCTTTCAAGCTAATTTCCATGATTAACTTTCTTATGTGTTCTATATTTTCTCACTGGCTCTTCTTGATTCTTGTGGCTGTGTGTTCCAATCCTTTTTCAATTCCAAGTTGCGGGCTAAAGGAAAATCTCAACCATCAATAAGTTCTCAACCAGTTTTCACTCAGAGGCCACCTGCCGCACCTGCTACAGATTGGAACCATGTGTCACAGCCTCTGCCACCCCAGCCAAGCCCAGGTGTGGATGTTGTGGAAGAAGCCTCACCATTGCAAGAAGGTAAAGGCTGCTATCTTTTTCTCTTCGCAAAAGACATTTGTTTCTGATTTTAGATCTTTGTCTATCTAAAAGCCTATCATTCTATCCTTCTGCATGTCATTTCAACTGCAAATCTGTTTATATGTGTTTGCTGGTGGTACCTTTTGAGCAATTTTTTTCCAGTATATTGATAAGAAGACATTGTCTAAGTTTATATTCAATTGATATCTCTGCATTGGGTGTTAATATTTGTTTGTCATTAGTGTCATTGTTCTCTTTGAAAAGATGACTAATATTATTTGTTTATAGATACTCACTTATGGATGCAAAACCACTACTTCCTCCCACCCTTTCATTATTTCGGTTCCTTGAATCTTGCCAATTATTTTTTCAGGAGAATCAAAATCTGTCTATGTGAGGAACTTACCTTCTACAGTCACCAGCCTCGATATTCTGCAAGAGTTCAAGAATTTTGGGAATATCAAAACTGATGGAGTCTTCTTGAGGAATCGCATGGTCTACTTCCCTCCTGTTTATTTCTGTCTTCTGTTTTATTCTATATATGCTTGAAAATCTCTGAATTTGCTTTTGGTGGACAGGATACTGGTGTCTGTTACGCCTTTGTTGAGTTTGAAGACATTCAGAGTGTTCATAATGCAATCCAGGTTTGTAAAATATATGTGAGGTCTTTGATTTTCATTAGTTTTCGTGATTGTCTGGGTGGGAACTGTATTTTCGGGGTGTTTTAACAGCTTCTGCCCTGCATGGCAGGTCTGTATCTGACTATTGTTTAGACCCATCCTGCACTTGACCAAAATATCACAAGCATATGGAAAACCATTATGTCTCTAGATTATAGTTTTGTATGTGTTAAATTGTTAATATTTTGGCACAACATATTGTGGATAGGCTTTCGGCTTGTTTGGTTAGATCGTCTGAATTCCAGTATAACATCATCTGCATTTGGTTGATGTCTTTGTCTATGTTAACTGTTAAGATTGACCTCGGAGAATGTGGCTGTTTTTTCATTTATACCCCTTTTTCTCTATAGCCCAATCAGCAAAAGTTAACAGAGATGATTGTCAAAATCATACTTTGTGCTGTGGTTAATTTGAAGCCAACTGTGCGTATCTGGATTTGATTTTGTTTTATGTTCTTTTTGGTAGGCTTCTCCAATTCAGATGGCGGGAAGGAAAGTGTACATTGAGGAAAGAAGACCTAACACTGGTGCTTCTCGTGGTGGAAGTATGTTTCACCTACTCGTACTTTTAACTTCTTTTGTTCTTTTTAATATTTTTAGTTCGAGGAATTTTTGGGCTTTCAAGATTTTGAAAATGTTTCACTCTTTCTGCTGAGGCTTCTGAAAATGACAAAGATATTGGTACTGTGATTGTTTTCAGTGGATGATTAGCTTATCACTCCCTGTGATTTGGCATATTTCCAGAAACACCCCCTTTAGTCTTGTCAATTGTAATAATAGCGCATGCTGTTAGTTCAACTAATGAAAAAATTAATGGAACTTGTGTAACATTATTATTAAAGCTCTTGAAAATCTGACATATTGACCGAAACATTACAAGAAAACCCCTATTAATCTAATCATGGGGTTGTTACTTGTACTTCTTCGAACTGCATGGGGTGTCCTGTAATTAGGGCAAATCTCTTACGGCATGATTGGTATGCGGGAATTAGATAGGAATGGAATGAGCATTCCCAAGTCAATTCCAAAACACTTGATTGGTATGACTTAGGGAATAGAATCCTGATTCCTCTAGGAATGCCTATTCCCAATAGCATGGGATTAGTCATTCCTTTTCCACCCCATGGTATTAGCTATTCCCAATAGATTAGGAATAACTTATAATTTTTGAATAACAATATTACCCTTCATAAAATCAAACAATCATAAATTTTTTACATGGCTCTAAATTCTATTTGATTTAAAAATATATAATTTAAAAAAATTTATTTATTTAAAAATATTATTTACCTAAAAATATTTATTTTATTTAAAAAATAATTATTCATTAAAAATATTTATTTATTTTAAAAAGTTTGCTTATTTTAAAAAAATATTATTTATTTAAAAATTATTTACTTTTTAAAAATATTATTTATTTAACAAATATCTTTTATATAGAAAACATTTATTAATTTAAAAATATTATTTATTGTAGAAGTATTTATTTATTTCAAAAATATTTATTAATCCATAAATATATTATTCATGAATTAATAATTTTATTTAGAAAAATCCACTATAAAAGGATAATTTGGTCATTTAAATATTTCTATTCGATTAGCATCAATAAGTTTTCATTCATTCATTCTCCATTCCTTGTGTATACCAATCGTAGGAAAAGTAATAACTATGTTATTCCTTTCCCATCTTCATTCCATTCTTAGGGTCATTCCATTCCTACCTAATTCCATTCCAGTATACCAATCATGCCCTTAGTGTTTGAAGTAATTGTCCCTGTTTTAAATGATTTAATTACTGGCTGGAACATGAACTTATAGGTTTCTTTTGGTCTTTCAAATGGGGTGAACTCTTGAAATTTTTATTGTCCATTTCTGACCTTCAAATTTTCCTGATCAGGAACTGGGGGACGAGGTAGAGGAGGGCGTGGTGGTAGGACTTCTGGAAGGGGAAGTGACTACAGCGGTGGCGACAGCAGAAGAGAGAGACCCAATGGTTTCCGTGGCACTTAATGCAATGACTCTCGGCAAATAACTAGAGTGAGCCTACTCATGATGCCATAACTTAAGTTTTCCTAGCAGAAGCAAACGCTTCCATATTTCTGTCTTAAAATGAGATCTCCTGCCGAGAGATACTTTTCTATGAGTGGTTTTTTGGTGCAAATTTTCTGGTTTTGTGTATGCTTTCTCCCTCTTGGTTGCTTTTTCACCTTCCAATTTGAGGGGGCATATCTCTGTTTTGGATCAGTATTTATGAGAAATATTCTT
>JACFYI010001385.1:1239598-1259517 GCA_014898755.1 Handroanthus guayacan | reverse complement strand
CTGAACCTTCTTCTCCTGCTGGCCGGTACTCTTCCTTCCTAATTTTACCCCCATATTTCTTTTTATTTTCCATTTTTATGGATTGGATTTTTTTTAATTTTTTTTTTTGAAGTTTTTATGTTAATTTTCTTGTAGTAGATGTTAAGTTATTGCGTTATGAGTAGGACTGTAAATGAACCGAATCGAGTCAATCATGGTGTTATTCAAGTTTTGTTCGACTTTTGAACGTGCAGTTTGATTGTTTCAAACTTGAGTTTGAGCAGACTTTAATCGAGTTGAGTTGAGTAACTTGATCTCTTATACTCATGTTTTGCTATATTTTAACTAATTGAGTTAAGATCGAGACAAGTTTTGAAATTCATCGAAAAAGAAGATGTGATCAAGCTTGATTTGTTATGTTTAATGAACTGAGCTCAAACGAACTTATAAAGATCGATGTTAAGTCGAGGATCGAGTGATTTGATTTATTTTTCATCCTAGTTGCGAGATGGGATTTTTATTGTTATATGGATGTTTAATTTTGTTGTTTATATGAGGGTTTGTTATGTGATTTGAGTTGGCTTTTGATGCTTTGATTTCAAGAAGTTGGGAGTTTTGCCTTTAGGAGTTTCCAAATTTTGTTTGGAATCTTTATTCCTTTCCTGATTTGGTTGCCTCTTAAGATGAATATGAATCTAATGCTGTGGTGTTGCATTATTGGTTTTATAGGGGAATCTGATTCCTGGATCACATTCGATTTTCTTCCCCCTTTTGCTGGCTTCTTTGTTTTCTCTTTTTAAAGCATTTTTTTTTTTTTAGTATATCTTTGTAAAGGGAATCATGACTTTGTTGATACAAGATACATCCCAAATTAGGGCTGCAAAAGAGCCATCCAAGTTTTGACTTTTGACCATATTTACGGGCTCGAGTTAAAATAAATTCAACTCAGTTCGTTTGGCTCGAATTTGTGTTCAAGCCATATGCTCAAGCTTGATATCAAGAAACTCGATTAGTTATTATGTTCAAATCATAACTTCGAGCTGTAGCTCTAAAGTTTAATTATTCTATAAGAATAGTTATATGCATGTATATATTATTTTTCTAGAAAAACCTACAAGCTCAGAAGCCTACGGAGAAAAGAAAATAATGATCTTGTTTGAGCTCAGTTTGAAATCTATACAAACAAGATTTGTGCTCAAAATTTGAAACCCAAGTTTGAACACTTTCTGAGCCAACTAGTGAGGCTCATGAGTTGGTTCGGTTTGTTTGCAGTCTTGTATCCAGTACTCTTTCTAGTTAAGCAAAATATTGCAACCAAGTGAAGATGGTTTTGATTACATTTTTTTTAAGAACATGAGGTATTTTGATCCATTGAAATTGAGCAACATCAGCAAAAAATAGAATAAAATAAAATAAAAATTAAAATGAAATAAAACAAAATAAAATAAAATTAGGAATAATTACCTCCGCACGCTTTGAGATTTGGCATAATTATCAAGACGCCACCTTACACTCCCCATCGTTAGTTCAACTGACGCATAATTAGAATTACATCCCTTGAACTCACGTATAATTACAATTGTACCCCATGTCCGGGTGCACTTGTAATGTTTTAAGATTTTTAGGGAATGTAATTTTAATTATCCGTATCTAGCCTAACGGCAGGGGGTGTAATGGTAACTATTCCAACCTCAAGAGATGTTTTGGTAATTATACCAACCCCCAGGAGGTGTTGAGGTAATTATCGCGAAAGATTAAGCAGCCTATTTGTAAACTGAAGTGGCAGCATACTTTACTTGATCGCACTTAACTGTATATTTTTCTTGAGTTCACTGAAAAGGTTTAATTATTTCAATTGTTATATCTTTTGTTTAACTATAATACCTCATAAATTATTTGGCTCAGATATTTTTCTCCAGTGAATTAATTTCTTTCTTTTTTATCTTCTTTTTTGCAATTTGTTATAGCAGTCAGGTTGTTGGATGGCCACCTATCGGAACATACAGAATCAACAGTTTGGTAAACCATGCAAAATCACCAGCTACCGAAGAAAGTGCATCGACTGTTGATAAATGTAAGAACATAGACAAGGCTGATTACCACAGCAGGAGGAATAACAATGCTGCAAAGGAAAGAGGACTTCTGAAAACATCCTTGTTTGTAAAGGTTAACATGGATGGGATCCCAATAGGGCGAAAGGTAGATCTGAATGCTCATAGCTGCTACGAGACTTTAGCTTGTATGTTGGATCACATGTTTAGACTCGATGCAGCCATTGGTGCAAGACGTAATTTTCTTGGTATCTCTCATTTCCATATATTGTGTTTTAGCATCTCGTTTTCATTCCCTTGTTGTCGATCCTCCGGCCCTAATTATACAATTATTTGTGTGACTAAGGAATGATATAAGGAAAAAGAAATCTGGGTAGGTGCAAAAGATGATATGTGTTTTAAGGACTTGGTCAAGTACAATGGGGCTTTTAACACTGGCCTTTTTTCCTTTTGGCTTAACATTAGAGAATTAAAGCAGAAACACTAGTTCTAAACATTTCATAGCAATAATTCAGCTGAAAACCGAGAAACAAGTAATTTAGAAAAGTACTTTTCAACTTTTAGTTGAATTATAGGTGCTTTGAAGTGTTTGAAAGCAGTGCTTCTATCTTTAATTATCTAAGGTTAAGCATGAAAAAGCTAAAAGATAAAAGTGATCTTCGCCCAACTTCTTAAGCTTTTCAGTGCTTTTAACTTTTCACTGCAACTTTCTCTACAACTTTTCCCTTCTTAAAAGAGTAAAAGCCGTTGCATACCTTAGTGAGGAAAAGCTCGAAGTGTGACAGGTTCCTCGTTTTCTCAGTAGTGAATAAGATTAAGGCGGAATTTAATCTAGTACACAACTTTTTTAAAAGTTTCAGTTCATAATCCTGACTGCTTAAGTAGATTTTCAGTAGTCTATCAATAACCACTTGCTCATTAATGGGTGCTGATATTGTCTGTACGGTTAGGATCGATTGCAACGGGTGGTGCAGGAGGACCTGCGAGATTGTTGGATGGTTCATCCGACTTTGTGCTTACTTATGAAGACAAAGACGGTGATTGGATGCTTGTTGGAGATGTTCCCTGGGAGTATGTCCTTTTCTTGCAAACTTGCACCGATCTTATGCTTACTGTTTGATTATGTTTACTGATCAACATCGTAAAATATAAAGAAAAAGCGTAAATATTTGGTCCCTTAAGCAACTTTTCAACTGCTTTTTTGCTGGCAATATTATTGATGCTTATTTTCAGAACTCATTTTATTTGGAAAGCTGTTCAAATTTTTTTGGTCGCTCTTCGGGGGTGTTTTATCTTATAACATGTGCTCCTAATTTTTCTTCAAACATAGAACTTATAAGCTCGATCATCTTATTTTATCCAAATGCTTGAACAACTTATGTTAAAAATAAGATCTAACATCTTATAAGCTTTGAAAATATCTTATAATGTGTAAGAGCTCATAAGATGTTTCAAATAAGCTTAGCCAAACCCTCTTAAAATAAAATTCTACATCTTATAGTTAAGCTCCAAAAACAACTTATAATTTATCAAACATCCCCGTAAGCATGAGCTAGATTTGTTGATGCACAGAAATGACTTTCATTACATTCTTGGGGACGAAGACGATCTCATGGATTTTGGTTTGTACCAGGATGTTTCTTGGTTCAGTGAGGAGACTTCGGATAAGGAGAACAACTGAGGCTAATGGACTTGGTATTTTCACAACATTTTATTACTGAATCTTTCATCTAAACATGATATTTTCATTATCTTTACACACCCTTTTATTCGTTCCGATTGCAGTTCCAATATCTCCTCAAAGAAATTGGAGACAGTAGAAACGCCCATATAGATACTATTTCAAAATACGCCTATAACAATAGAAAAACAGGGATGCTACATATCGCCAACAAATTTTGGTGCACCACACACTGGTCCCGGTGTCGTCTTCTTGAATTCTTACATCTCACTGATACTCGTTCACCACGTTTGCCCTGTCTGAGGGGGAACACTTATGTCTGAACGACAAAAATGTCGCTGATTTTTCTATCGTATAGGTTGCTACATTGAGAGTTGCCTTATGATACATTTTGTAAGTATGGGAGTTTCTGAGTTGATGAATTTTGGTTTTCTGATCCATAAACTGGTAGATTTTGTGCTAATTAAAGAAAGTATTTTATAATTTTTTGTATTTGTTGATTTAATTCTCTTTTGGATTTGGAATTTTGCGGATATATTTGTATTTCATTATGTTTGAAGAGTGTGTGTTGGAATTGAAGTAAATTTGTTTGTGATGTTAATGTTCTTTAAACCTTGACCTACTATAGTACTTGATGGTACCATACATCATTTTCACGTCATTTTTGCCATAGATGCTTGAAATTCTAAGGTACTTGATGTGAAAAGAGCCCATGTACATGCTTTCTTTGTTTGTGGCTGAAAAGAAATTTGTGCATTTTAATTAGGGACGCAAACGAGCTGATTCGAGCTAAATAGAGTCTTGATTATTTCTTTAGGCTCGACCTCGACAAGTTGAGAAAATGGGGCTCTAGTTCAGCTCCTCTCGTTTTGCTTGAATTTGTATAAAGTTAAGTTTGAGCTTGAACTCGATGAAAAGAGGGTTGAGCTCATTTGGCTTTAGTTTGTGTTCAAGCCAGAGATGAAACTCAAAAACATTAAAAAATTCAAAGCCACGAAATCATTTATAATTATATATAGGACTTATTGCACTTCACCTCCCAGAAAATTTTAAAATATGGACTTTTCCCCCTAAATATTCAATATACAATCGTGCCCCCCAAAACTAGTGAATAGTGTTGCATATTACCCCCAGCGAGCTATTCAGTAGAGGGTAATGTGCAACACTATTCACTAGTTTTGGGGGGCACGATTGTATATTCAATATTTTAGGGGGGAAAGTGCACATTTTAAAATTTTCTGGGGGGTGAAGTGCAATTTGTCATATATATATATAAAGGAAAAAATGATTGGCCTGCATGCTTATGAACATGAATCACTTGGTTCTTCGAGCTCAACCAGAAACTTATCCAAACCACGTTAGACCTCTATCACCTATCGATCCAACTCGACTCGTTTGCATCCCTATTTTTGATAAATATTTCTACCCAAAAGACACCAGAAGTTACACAAAAATTCAAAAACCTTCCACATACAACTCCAAAACCCCAAAACTAATCCCTGTACCTCAGAGAAGCTCATTTACAGGTGAGGCGCTAAACACTGGTTTCTCTTTGTTAGTACCATTTCCTCCATTGTTGAAGCTACTTTTTCTCCTCGGCTTCGCCTCTCCGAGCATCGTTAGAACATCTCTCATTGAAGGTCTATCTTTTGGGAGCTTTGCAGTACAAAGAAGAGCTATTCTTAGAACTAGAAGCATCTCTTCTTGAACGTGTTTGGTGGTTGCCAAATAGGGATCTAGGGCTTCTTCTAAAGGTTTGTTTTCGTGCATTTTTTTACGTATCCATTCTACAATATCGATAGATTCTCCGAATTCAGGGTCTAATGGCTTCTTTCCGGTGAGGAGTTCCATTAGAACTACGCCATAGCTGTAGATGTCGCTCTTCTCGTCTACTCTCAGCGTGTATCCGTACTCTGTCAAGAAATTGTAAAAGAGTGTTAATAATTGAAATGAGAAAATTTGACAAGAAGATAAAAGTGAAAATTAAGAATATTTGAAATTATAAGTCATGAAAAAATAAAAAAAAACTTATCATGAGAGTGTTTGGCATTCCCCCCATCTTGGAATAAAATAAATTTCATATAGACGATGACTTAATTGCAAAAGTAAATAGTAAAAGTTGACAACATTTCAACTCCCAAAAAATGTTAAAAGGTGATGGTGTATGTTTGTAAAAATAAATAATTTTTAAATTTTTAATATTTTGAATTACTATTTTGTCCCGGAATTAATATTTGATACTTTTACAAATGAGGATAATGTAATATTTTATCATGGAAAAGCTTAAATCGCATTTTACACTTTGAGATTCTAGCAAATTATATCTTAAATTCTTACTGCTTTACCAAACTCTTCAAAGTATTTTTGAGTAGCTAAAAAAATAATAATCCGATAGTAACACCATTACCACGTACGTACCCTCAATGAATGTGTGCAAAAATAACATCTTCCTACATTTTATCAAATCCAAATAATGTAACATTTTTCATCTAGACCTTTTCATGTAAAAGTTGAAACAGAATCTTAAAACACATCTAGGGTATTTCAGTTTAAATCCTCCCTATCAAAATCACAATTTACCTCACTGAACACTCCTCATAACACTTTTCAATAGCTAAAATATGAAACTTTTTATAATAAAACTATTCCCAAATAACTGAAGAAGAAACAACTCACCAGGGGCTATGTATCCATAAGATCCAGCAATCATTGAGACTGTCTCATTCTTCTTAAGCATAAACTTAGCCAAACCAAAATCAGCTATTCTTGCTTCCAACTTCTCATCCAGCAATATGTTATTACACTTTATATCTCTATGAATCACAGGTGGATAACAATCATGGTGCAGATAAGCCAATCCTTGTGCAACTCCAAGTGCTACATTATACCTCAACACCCAATCCACCAGCAAACTTCCTTCTTTTTTGCTGTATAAAGCTTCTCCAAGATTGCCATTCTTCATATACTCGTAGATTATCATCGTGTCAGTGTCGTTGTGAAGTAATCCCGCGAGCCTCACGATGTTTCGATGCCTTAATCTTGCTAACAAGTTCACTTCTCCGATAAGATCACTGCTGTTTCCCATCTCGAGATCACTTCTTGATCTCCATAGTTTCTTGACGGCGAATGTTGCGTTTAATCGTAGTATGTCAGCCTTGTAGACTGTCCCGGTTGCTCCCATTCCTATTATGTTGGTTTCTTTGATGCACGATAGTATGTCGTTGGAGTTGAAGCCGAGTCTTTGGAATGCCATTAATCTCCAAGGCCACTCTGCCTTTTCGTCGAAGAACGTTCTGTCTTGCCATTTTTGGTATAGGAATCGAGCTCCAAAAATGGCTATAACGAGAGTTAAAAGTGTCGAAATCCCAATTATCCATCCTCCGATGATGTGTTTTTTCTGCAGGTTTTGATCTTGTTTTGTATAAGGCGCAGTGTGAGAGCAAGGAGGAAGAACGCCGCCACAAAGACCGGAATTTCCAGCAAGATCATCGGGATTGATTGTTTTAAGGATGCCGTTTAACGGGAGAGGACCCTCTAGATTGTTGTAAGAAAGATTGATCATTTCTAAGGCCGGAGAGTCCCCGAAGTTCTCAGGGATTTGTCCCGTAAGAATATTGTTTGATAAATCCAGAATCGATAATGTTGGCATCATAGCAAGCGACTTTGGGATTGGCCCGGATAACTGGTTTTCGTGAAGATTCAAGGTCACTAATCGATCGCATGAAGCAATACTTTCCGGAATATTTCCAGTGAAATGGTTTGAGGAAAGATCGAGGACAGCAAGTGAAGGACAATCTTGGAACTGGTCCGGGATTTCTCCGGTCAAGTTGTTTCCTGAGGCGATGAAGTTTTGAAGAGATTGAATCGAGAGGATCGACGAAGGAAGTGAAGATTGAAGATGGTTTCCTGATAGATCAATGAAAGAAAGTGAAGTAGAAGAAGAAAGATCATCCGGGATTTGGCCTGTGAAATTGTTGTTTGCCAGTTCCAGCCTTTGAAGCTTCTCTAGTTTGCCGAAACCAACTGGGATCGTCCCGGACAGATGATTGTTATGGATTCTGACACGAACGAGGGATCTACACTTTGATAAACTATCTGGAATCGGACCAGAGAAGCCATTGTTGAATAGGATGAGTTTGCTGAGGTTTCCTCGCTCACACGAGGTTGTAGGAATCGGACCAGAGAACGAGTTCGACGAGATGTCCAGCCATTGGAGCGGCGAATTCTTGCCAAGATCCCCCGGTAAAGGGCCAGATAGCGTGTTGTTCCAAAGCTGGAGAACTTCTAGTTGATCCAATCGAGCAATGGAAGGAGGAACTGAACTGGATAGCTGATTCGACATCAGGTTTAATAACTTCAGTGTCTTTATATCACCTATTTCAGCTGGAATTTCTCCTGACAACATGTTATCAGACAAGTCAAGAAACTCCAACGAACTCAAACTACCAAGTTCTGCTGGAATCTTGCCGACAAGATTGTTTTGGTACAAGAAAACTGTATTCAGCTTCTTCAGTTGTCCCAATTCAGCTGGAATCGAGCCACCAAGATTGCCTATCGCGATGTCCAAATACTCGAGATTTGTAAGATTTCCAAACTCGGATGGAATCCCACCTTCGAACTCATTGTATCCGAGTATAATCGTCTCGACCGCGGCTAACTCTCCGAGCTCCACCGGTATCTTCCCTGTCAGATTGTTCCCCGAAAGTCCAAGAAACTTTAACCGCATTAGATTCTTGTAACTTATCGGAATAGAACCTTCGAAAAAGTTCCCTCTCAAGTCCAGGCTCTCGAGAAAAGTCGCGTTCCCAAGATCCTCGGGGAGATGACCCGAAAAGTTATTCCCCGAAGCGTTTAACACCCTCAACCCCGACGCCATTCCAAGTCCGAGAGGGAACTCATCAACAAAGAAGTTCTGACTCAGATCAACAATCTCGAGTGCAGTTAAATAGGATAGCTTTTTTGGCAGCGGGGAAGCGAACTCATTGCAGCATAAGTTGAGAGACTTCAACTTCTGTAATCCCTGGATTTCGTCAGGAACTTTTCCCGACAGATTCATGTACGAAAGATCAAGCTTTTCGACAAAGCCATTCGAGTTGCATAGAACTCCAGTCCAGTTGCAGTGAACTAAACTGTTTTTCGTCTCGTTTTCTTGCACTTTCCAGTCCTTGAGACGTTCCAATGGATCGATAAGACTCGATTTTATCGACAATAGTATCGAAATTTCGCTGCTTTCGACTAACTTAAAGTGAAAGATGATAAAAGAGGAAAAGAAGAAAAAGACCAAGAACTTGATTTTCAACTTCATTGTTATGTTTTTCTTACTTTTCCACCATTGTTGAGGTGGTGGGGTACCTGTGTGAAGTGAGAAACTGTACTGTTATATGAAAATGGAGGAAGAGAAGATTAAAACGATGAAATAATTCTTGATTTGTATAATAATATGATTAATGCATATTGCATATGGTGATTCATTTTTTATTTTTTTTTTTGGGTTAATTTTTTATTAGAGTTCGTGAGATCTTGGGTTCTCAAACAGCTGTTGATACAGACAATTTTTTGGATTTTATTGAGGTTTAATCCGACATGAAACATGGCCAGAATATGTTGTTATTTTTGTTACCTTGTAACATTTTTTTTTTAATAAATAAATATTAGTACTAGTCAAACATGAATGTACCACTGATAAAATTCCTGATTCTTTGGTTTGTTTAATGTTCTCACTGTAATTCTTTTATCTGGTCACATAGTAATGATTTGAGTTCAGAAAAGTCTTCTTCATTTGAGTTTGGATCCAATATTCTATTCCAATATATTTTTGATCTCATATTTCGTTTACACAAATACAAACAAAGTTTAATAAATATTTTCTTATAAAAATTCTCGATCATGATACAACACACTTAAAAGGTATCGTATCATGAGGTAGGCGATGAAATGTATATAAGTAAATATAAAATATCGGAAATGGTATTATGAGGTAGGAGATGAAATTTATATATGTACATATAAAGGATTTGAAATGGTTTTTTAGCATCATTTGGTGATAAATATCTATTCAAGGTATAATGGAAAATTCAACAGCGTAATGCTTTTTATGTTGAGACAGTTTGTCGTAACAGGGATAGAACTTTTATTTCCTATTAATATCTCATTTGATCATATCTTACAATTTAATTTTACAAATAATTTGTTGGAGGACCATTATTTAGGGTCAAACTAGACAACATGTCTGCAAGTTGAAGACGACGGTCGTTATTTCTCTTAAAGGTAATCGGGAAAAAAAAAATTGAAATCCATCCTCGTGACATCTGACTCTCCTCCCATAGCAAAAATTATCAACAATCTAATCAATATGATAATAGTTTGAAAAAGATCAATTGCTCTAGGAAGCTTATGGTGAGTATTTAAATCAGAACTAAATAATGTATAGTTGAAATGATCTGATATGATATGAATTATCCATATTTAGATAATTCAAGTGTTAATACCAATTGAATTGAATTTTTAGAACCGAATCAAATTAAATCAAATCAATTTGATGGTTCACATCAAATCAATTATAGCAAATATCAATTGTTCACTTCAGATCTTTATTTTGCAATAATTAAATAAAATTATCACTTTTAACTGCTAAACCCTAAAGTAAAATCCTAATAAAAGATATAAAGTAAATTTTTTTGATGGTTTTCCCAAAAGTAAATGGCCTAACAAGAAAGCAATAAAAAGTTGATTTTTACATATTATTTCCCTGTAAAAAGATACTCAAAACAATCATTTGGATTTTATTTTAAGGTTAGTTATCTTGTAATAAAAGGCAACTTCCAAGGATGACAAAGATCATAAGAGGGTTAATTTACTCAATTCGTATGTCCCCACAATGAGGCAAAAAATAAAAAGAAATAAAATAAAATAATTATTAAATAAATAAAATGCAGACAAGAAGAAGAAAACAAAAGAAAAATGAAGGTTAATTATTGGTTTAGACTTAGTTTTTTATTTTTTTAAATAAAAGAATAATTTTTGATAATTTCACATGGAAACATGTGGGTTGAGTTTGAAGAAAAGGGGGAGTGGAGCGTCACTATGTGTTTGTATATTAAGTGGAAGGGTAATGGTTGCCATGTGAAGCCACATTTTTACTTAGTTGTATTCTCTTCTTTCCTATTATTAGAGTGAGAGAGGAGAATTATTGATTGTTAATCATTCTTTATTTGTGTCTTTCTACATGTATATATTTTTTATTTTTTTGAATTATTTATTTATTTGATTGATTCATCATAAAGTTTTTGTTTAGTTAATCATTATTAAAATTTTAAAATATTTATATTTGTTATAGTTTTTAAGTTAGAGCAAAATAGAACTAATTAAGTTAATCCGTTGTTGCAACTAAAAAAATTGTTACCGACAAGGAATTTCGTAACAATAGGACTGTTATAGTTACAATTATTGTTCACTAGGGTTCAATTGTTGACTCTAAGGGATAAAATTACCAAGTTTCTTGATCTTCTGACCTAGGCGGCATCATATATAATTTTACGACTTTGCATAGACCTATGTTTTTTATAAACAGCTACCAGGACTTGATTACTAAGATCCCTTAGTGAGTGATATCTTTTTATTGGATTTGTATCGTATAATACATACAATATTTTCATCAGTGGTACCAAGATTGAATCTTCCTCATAGTTCACCTCTCGCATATTATAAGTGATAAAAATTAATTGGTTATTACACATCAAATGAGTGAATTTTATCTCGAGTATGTAATTGTAGGCTATAAAATATCAAGAAACTATATAAAGATTAAAATCTTGCTCATATCATTAAGCATCAAATAGATTATATAAAAACAAAATTATATGAATGGAAATTTCCTATTATATGGATTATGGACATATGTGTGTGTGTACATATATATGTATATATTATTAAGAGCATACAAGAAAAACAGGGTGGAAAAATTACGTGTGAAGTCACATGGGATTATGCTCGGAGGAAAAAAGAAGAAGATTGAAGTGAAACTAATATTCTGCAATTATGCAAAAGGTTTATAATTGATTATGATAATAATAACAATAATAATAGTAATTAATTATTAAGTATTAATTAATAACAAAAGGGGGAATCATGTATGATGCTGTGATTGCACATGTTGCAGCACATGCAAGGGTGCGGCCCGGTAGACGAAGGGCTGGATTAGCATCTGGATGTTTAACTCGGGACTGATCACTGATACACCACAAATTTATACTAATTCTCAATGAAGTACTTGAAGAAATAATATTTGCAATTTAGGCCCTGAATTTCTATAATATTTCTTTTATATGCCACTTTATCTGATCAAATTTACTCGTTTTGACATGTTACAATTCAATAAGAATTTGAAAACAAAGGAAATTACATGAACGTTCCTTGGGCAATGTAGTTACAGATTATATTCCATTCCTTTTGAAATTACAAAAACTTTCATCATATAAAAATTTTTAGATGAAATATATAATCAGAGAAACTTTTATATGCCTTGCAAATTACATTTTTGGTATTTCTCTTTCAATTAAAAAAGACTTGTTTCTCCCTCATCTCACTAAAAAATCAAAAGCAAATTTTGAGTAAGTTTTTACGGAAGACAAGGCGGATTCAAAAAGTAAAAAGTAAAAAAAAAAATCAATGAATCAAAAGTAATTTTAATGAATGGAAATGAAGATGAATCCCACTTTCCATTTACTAAGATAGACTATAAAAATAGACCCGAAGAGTCTTATCTCATGAATACCAACGACAATTCAAGATTTCGAAATGAAAAAATACGAAAATATCCCCTCACAACGTATATAAAAGCAACATGCTAGTTAAAGTCACGAAAGAATCATGTCAATTCTTCATCAATCCACTTAGGACGCAATGTGCTTCGATAACTATAATTTAAATCTATAAGTTAAGTGTTATATACTTCTGACACATAATGTATCAAAACGAGTAAATTTAAGATGCGTAAATGCCATTTTACCCTTAGTTTTCATATCAATTGGAAAGCTATGATCAATACAAAGGTCAACTATTACAACTTGGGTTTGTATTAACCTTACCCATTATCACAAGATAGGACATAAATGTTTCCATTATGCCAACAATATGAATTCAATTGTGCCTAAATCCATCTAATAACACAACTAAAATCACCACAGGCTTATAATCCTCAACAACAAAAAACACATCAAGGACACACCTGCAGGTGCCATCAAATATTAGCTCAACTCCAAGAATTACTCCTCTAAGCACTTAGTGCATTCGACGAATACAAACTCTATCGCCCCAAAACGAACGCATATATCTCGTCCCAACTAGACACCGTGTACAGAACACAAGACGGTCCCTTGTGATCTATAGTACCGGTTTCTGTGAGTTCTCTTTGTTTAGTTACCAAACCGGAGAACAATGGAACAAACGAGATGCCAAAATGATTCCCGAGTTTCATTAGGGTTGTGCTCAAGCCAATGACGATGCCTATATCAGCTTCTAACAGTGCAAGCAAATCACCAACCGAACCTCCAATGTAAATGGTCAAGGGCTTAGCTTTGCTTGTGCTGCACTTTGTGATGTCGTTGAATGTTTTGAGTTTGTCCATGGGCGACTCCATCTTTGTGATCATGCCGCCGGTGGAGATTGATTCTTCATAAACTAAGTCGTTTGAGTGTACGTTTAGCACATTTTGGTCGCCTGCTTGACAAGAGAGGAGTTAGACGAAAGTTTTGCTACATTGTCAGATGGAAGATAGAGAACGTATTTGTAGCGCCTTTACATCAAATTTCTCAACTCTTAGCTATTCAAAAGTCTTTCGAAGAATGGTTGGTAAAGTGATTCTGCTTTGGTCAAGGAGAACTTAGGCTATAGCAAAGCAATTCATCAAGAGTTTTAACATTCTACCTATAGCTTCTCCATCAAAAGGATTAGGTAAAGGTACTACACATTGTCCTTATTGTATCATTTCAAAAGGTGCAAGAATATTATTTTCAGAGGCAAGATACTACTTAATAATTTAGAGCCATGAAATTCAACTCATTTTCCAAGACGGGTAAATTGCTTTTTACCCCCCTACAAAATGAGGAGAAAATCCCTTGTGGAAAAATGAAAGGAACATTTCTGAAAATAAAGGTAAATGCCTCGCATAGCGGTGGTTAAAATGTACCCTTTTTGAAAATACAGGTTTCGCAGTGTCTATGTTTTTCTATAGCAAGGTTTTTGCCCATTTCATCTTTCACAAAGGGGTAAGATGCAATTTAGCCTTTTCCAAACCCTCAGTATTAGCTTTTCATAATGTTTTAGCTTGTAGTTGCAAACACTCTCAATTTTGCTACTCACTCTCAATTTTGCTACTCACTTCCAGTACTATGTCTTGACTACTCACTCTACTCTTCTTCTTACATAGATATATGTCAACACCCTTAAACAAAGGTAACTAATCATATGGAAGTCTTTTAAACAGATACCATAACCAAGAAAAATGATCCATAGAGTCACAAGCATACCTGACAAAGAAGCCGATTTGATTAGATCGCCACACCAACAATACGATAGCACATGAACATCCGCTGCAAAAATCTTACTTTTCACAACATCTTGAAAGAATTTCTTACAACCATCTTGAAACGCAAGGCGCTCACCGGCCCTCTTTATATCCGCTAGATTCAATCCTTTCAATACATTAGAACGAACCACTCTTGAGGTTGCCATCTTCTCGACGTCAGATATTTGCTCTAGTGCCTTGCATAAACCTTCATAATCGAGTCCCTTTGCTGCAGTTAGATTGAAGAACAGTTAGCCATTTTGGATTGATCAACTAATATATGACAGTGTTTCTATATAATTTATCAAACCTTGGGGTTCAGCAAATTCGGCTTCATTGGGCATAATGCTGTCTATACATTGTTGATACTCTTCGACATATTGTCTGAAAAGATCGTTCCATGTTGTTCGTATGTCAGCAGGTGGCGCTAGAGAAAGTTGTGGTTCAGAAACATTGGTTGATGCTACTATTGCAAGCTCTGCTAGAAGGGCAAAGGAATCAATTGTGGTACACGTCAAATCAAAGTCGCAGAAAATGATGAGATTGTCTTCAGCACGGTTATGGAGTCGTGAAAAGGGAACAATGGTTTGCTGAACGACTGGTTGGGACCAGATGAACTCTAACTCAAGTTTCATGGCTCGATGATAAAGCCTTTCTACAACATCTAGTTCTTCACCGGTCAAAGAAATGCTTAGTTTATCTAGCAAGTCTTCAATTCTTGAAGCTGATGCCTAAATTTTAGATAAGTAAAATGGAGGAGTGAGAGGAAAGTTCTAATATTCAAGCGAAAAAACACTTTGCCATCCCAACTTTTCACACTTCACTGTCTAATTTTTTTTTATAACACACCATCGTCCAAACTATGCATTTTTTATCATTTAGCCATATTGAAGTATTTCTGGCATATCCCATCGAGATTCTGTCATGTGACATGAACGGCTTTTTTGTTTCCCCGAGACTTTCACCATTCAACTAAGTCTTACTTTGGTTTCGTGCAAGCAAAAAAGTAATCCATGAGAGAGAGTAAATACCCTTGAAAAAAGAGTATGCTAAGTCACATAACACAATCTCGGTTCTGCCAGAAATGCTCAATATGGTGAAGTGATGAGAAACACATAGTCTAGACATCAGTGTGATACAAGAGAACATTTAGGTACTGACTAGTGAAGTGTAAAAATGTATATAGTTCGGATGACAAAGTGTTTTTAACCCAACCTTTTATAATTTCGTCACTTCAAGTTCAAAAGTCCAGTCTTGTATCATATGATCATCATTCAACTATTGGACGAACCTCAAATTTTTGAGACGACAAACTATTAAGCCACTTCTTGTAGATGTGCTCATTGTCATCAGGGTCGAGAAGAGCCTGGATTTCTTTACTAATAAAGCTGTAGAGCCTCATACATGGTGAAATTGCGCTCAGAGTATAGGCAGCCAGTTTAGTCTTCTCAAATGGTGTAACCATTTTGACAGAGAATTTTTCTCCTCCGACTTTCCCGGAGGCCGTTTCCATCAAGAATTCTGTGCATTTGAGTGTTGCATTGTCGCGAACACTCTCTTTAGGTGGCTCAAACCCCCATTCCTGCAACATCAACAAATTAGTGATAACTTATTCGGAAAACCTTATAGTACCTAAGAACAAATATATTCAACATCTCTAACACACAGAGGTTGCAGGCTAAAGATATCCTGTAATCATATAATCCAATCTAGGAGAACAAGACTTTAAGAATATAACGAATAATACCAATGTGAAAAGTAAAGCCCAAAATTTTTCATCCCTTTCATTCCTTACGTTCAGTTTCTTAGTGATTTTTCACTACATAATCTATCACAGGCAGCAGTAAAACACGATCAAGCAAATGTAATGAGCAATTCTTATAATCCGATTCAAATCCCCTATTCCAAAACCTGTTTCATGTTCTTACAAGTCAAGTGTAGTAAATATTTCTTTTTCTAAAACACTTGGTTCTAGATGCTATACCTCAGCATATTTCGAATGAAACAGAAGATAATGCACGCTCTGAAAGAGAGGATCCAAAAGGCTTATGATCATATCGAAATCCATATGTGTATCTTTTAGTTTAACAAATTAAATTAAAATCCGACCTTCTAATTCATGCAACACATGAAACATGTGCTCTCATAAAGAAAACCCTATAAACATTCAAAATGACCTCTAAAATCCTCGTCCAAATGGATGCAATCCACAAGTAGCTGAAGCCAAGTTCCACATAGGAAGCTTGGGAATAAAAACACAGAACTATCATTCGGTGAAAATTAGCGAGGAGATGAAGAACTTGTCATTTGAAACTTACGCAAATAAGTGCATCTTGGTTCTTCAACTTCTTCAATACACGCTTTCTCAGCTTGACAATGGCTTCTTTGTCCTCCTCATCATCTGCATATTCCTCTGCTAGTTCGTACCTGTAAAACACAACTACTTAAAAAAAACATGTATTTCTGCCCAAAATGGCACCCGTTTTCACCTCAAACATAAGGCCTCTCCAGTTCAGAATGATAGTTGTTTGTTTACATTCAATCAAAAAATTGTTCTGTTCATATTAAAGGCCAAACTTGTTCAAAGAAAAATCATGCAACGATCATTTTGTAGATCTCAATTTCTAATTTTCATGACAACCCATTATTCATCTTACCTCAAAACATTACACGTAGAGTACACAGGACACTTTTCATTTACATTCAATAAAAAGGTTATCCTTTTGATATCTAAGGCCATACGAATTCAAAGAATCTCGTGCGAGAATCAGTTGCATCTCAAGTTTTAATTTCGACGACAACCCATTATTCATGTAACCTCAAACCATAATACAAGACAGTATACGAGATATTTTTCTTTACATTCAATCAAAAAATTGTCTTTTTTGATATTGAAGACCAAACTAATTCAAAGGAACATAGCATAAAAATCAGCCTTCGATCTCAAGTTCTAATTTTGAGAGCAACCCATCATTCATCTGACCTCAAAACATAATACAAGATACTTTTCATTTACAATCAATCAAAAAAATTGTCATTTTCATATTGCAAGCCACACTAATTCAAAGAAACACATGCTACAATCAACTTTAGATCTCAAATCCTAATTTTCATGACAACCCATTATTCATTTCACCTTAAAACATAACATGAGACATCAAATTAGGGAAAATGCATAAAAATACACACATATTTGCATTATATATACATTAAAAAAAATAGGAAAAAGAAAAACACACAGGCAGAGATGGAAAAAGGGGCTTACGCCTGAGCATAAGCTTCAAGAAAGAAGACATCTTGAGAGATACACCGAACAAAAGAATTGGAATCCAAAGTGCCAGAAGCCAAACAAATTACAAATGGGCTATAAAGAGCTAAAGCCCTTTCATTCTTGAACTTCTTCCAGAGCCTTTTTGCAATTCCCCCATCACCAGAACTCCCCATTATGCCCTCAAAATCAACAAACCGAAAACAAATATTCCCACTTTTAGAGACGGGGTTGGTGGCCTCGGGATATGAGATCAAAGAGTAGGTGGGCACTACTAAAAAAACTACAGTTTCGATTGCTTTAACCTCATCCTCCAAATGTCACGTTTGAATATACATATAAACTAGAAAAAAATTCGTTGTTTATTGTAGAATAAATACATTGTGAGAGTCCAAAAGTGCAGGAGGACGAATGCGCGTAAGCCTAGGAAAAAGCGAAAAAAGTTGAGTTGAAAAAGGGTTGGTGTTGATGCGAAGAGCCGGCGGTCAACCGGGATTTTGATGGGATTCTTGTGAGGAGGAGGTGTGATCGAGTCATCATGAGTTTAATTTTGAAAAAGAAACTTAGTCAGTTGAATGATGATGTGAATGTGATGTGAGGTCGGCGAAGAATTTTGTTGTGCGTTTTCGATCATAGTAATAATCTGAGTTGACATTTGGTGTCAATCGTATATATAAAATATATATATATATATGTATATATTAAGATATAATGAATATAGTATATATTTAATAATTAGAATAATGATTAATAAATCTAATATAGTAAGTAAATAATTTCGTATTAAGAGAAAATTAATTTGTAAATAATCATTAGAGTAAATTATTATTAAGGGTATGTTAGGAAGAAAGATGAAAACATACCACCAGAAATAATTACTTTTGCTTGTTATATTATATATATATATAATATAGATAATATCAGAAATTGAGATGTAAGTCCGCATCACTAAGAGAAAATTAAGTTGTAAATAACCATTAGAGTAAATTATAATTAAGGGCACATTTGGAAGAAATATGAAAACACATCGCCAAAAATAATTACTTTTGCTTCTTACATTTTATATATAATATAGATAATCTTAGAATTTGAGATGTAAGTTTGCATCACTATAAGAAAAGAGTCTTTCATTAATAAAAAAATTGTGACAAATTCCTTGTAAAAGATGTCTGTCATAAATTTTGTAGCAGATTATTATTGAATTTATAAATAGAGCAAAATGTGTGTAAGTAATAGTATTATTGACAAACTTATAACCAAATTTCATAATAATTTTTTGATATATAATAAAAATTTTCATCACAAGAGATAGCATTATGATAGATTTTAATTCCGTCACAAATTAATTTATGATAAAACATATAGTAATAAATTTGTGACAAGCATGTTAATAATGGATTATATTAAATATATGATGAATTTTTTGTAATTTGAACACGAATTAAGAATGAAGAAATATAATTTATATTGAGATTTTATTTGATTAATTAAAATTGAACAGAATAAAGTATTATATCATGTACAAAAGGATTGCCAAAAATTCATATGAAATTCTAATTCAAGAAAAAAGTTATTAACTATAAATATGATTTATTGCATGATACACCACACTTCCAAGGAACACATAACTTAAAAAAAAAAAAAAAAAAAAAACAAACAAACAAAACAAAACAAATAAGAGCATAACGTCCCCCTTTCTTTTTCCTTTTTCGGCTCAATGTATAATTTTACCTATCTTTGCTTATCTTACAATAATACTTTTGCACGCAATCGTCGCATATATTTAAAAATAATAGAGAATTTTGTTTCGTCTCTACACACAATATAACAAAGCACTATCCATCACCATAATAATAGTTTTCACGAAATTAGTATTTAATTTTTTAATATTATTTAAAATTATAATGGAAGAATGACTTTCATTAAAAATAATAAGGGATGGTCGTAGTTAAAGAATAAAATTGAGACAATAAAATTCAATATAAGACCTATATTTTGCGCCTTTATGAGTTCTTTACCTTTTTACTGGTTTGTAATCCACTCAATTACAGAAAATTTTCTTTACCTTATGACCGGTTTGTAATCTACTCAATTATAAAGAAAATTGCAGTAAAAGTCGTTTATCCTTGTTCCTTTATATGAATTAATGCTAAAAAATTACAATTGCTTACCAAATACAGTAGATATCAAAATCAGATTTGATTTGAATTCACTTTAATTTGTTAGAAAAAAAATATAAAACTAGCATCGCAAAAGTGCAAATTTGTTACTTTAAATGAATTCTTGAATTTTGATTGGCAATAATTCATATAATATATGATACTAAAATTCCTCCTTTAGCAACAAGTATTTCATTTTTTTTTTTTTTTTTTTTTG
>JACFYI010001385.1:1227284-1239498 GCA_014898755.1 Handroanthus guayacan | reverse complement strand
TAGGCACCAAGAAAAGGCATTTTCTCTTGAATCATGTAAAAGAACCAAAATGAAAGATACCCACTAGACCTGTCCTAATGGGCATCTTTGTTCTCCCTTCCTTCTAGTTAAACAAAAGAGACCTCCAAAATTTTGCACTCCCGCAGTTGATGGTAGGACAAACAGAACCACCAAAGTTGTTCCTAGCTACCTCTTCTTCCGTTGATCAATTTTAGTGAGTTCCTCTGACTTGATGCTAATTAGGCTTTTATGTTGCTTTAAAAGCTTAGATATATGCAGGACTACTTTACTCATATTTCAAAAATGAGAATGAAAAAAAAAGAGCACCACTATCCATAAGAACATTTGAAAATACAAACTACCCGAGAATGTTTCAACATCATATTGCATATAATTAGAAATTCAAACACTAAAACAATTATTCAAACGCATCATTTGTGCACCACAATTTCTCTACTCTTTCTGATAAGCCCTAGTCTCTAGCTTCTTGCTTCTCACAATACGTTAAACCACAGATTATGGAGGAGGAAAACACAAAGGTTCAACAACTTGTGATAGTTAATGCTCCATGCAATATGGTTTCAGAAATCCGATTGCTGGAACTGTAATTTGGAATGAAATTCAATTTATCGAATTCCAAAATTACTAGATTAATAAAAATACAATTCGTCCCTCTCAAATGGGTTTGAATCAGGAGACAATAACTCGATCCAAGTAATGAAGTCAGAAAACATACCACAGCAAGCTTTTCAGCCATATGATGGTTCACTTCCTCAAAACTGTAATTTCTAGTTTCATATTCCCTCCCTGTTTACAGGACACAGTTATATAAAGTCCTAACAAACACAAAATATTATAACTTGAAAGTTGATAGCAGCATCTTACCAATAAGATTTATAACAACATTAGCCTTTGCCATAACAGCCTTGATAGAATTCTCATCCCTAGGATTATATTTCATGGGAACAATCTGCGATGTGAAAACAACAAATTATATGTTTGTAGAGCATAAAAAGACTGTTAAACTTCACCATATGAGACAAAAAAGGTCCCTGTAAGAATTCACCTGACCCAAATCTCCCATCAATTTAAGGTGACGGTGACAATCTTCAGAGCCCCGAAAGGGAACTAACACTTGCGAACCCATCTTGGCTAAAAAAAAACGGGATAACAAGCACAATGGAATGATATCAAAATCAAAATATATCTCAAAGCACAGCATGTTTGCACAGGGTATTAATTATCAGCTAAAAACATTGGGCAAGATAATTAGGTAACGCACCAAGCTGCTGCACTAAATATCGGCCAAGAAACCCTGTTGCCCCGAACACAGTTGCGATAATGCCGCTGGAAGACACCAAAATTTTCCAATTTCAAATCAAACTAACACATCCAATAGTGGATAAATGCTGACACAATCTCCAAAAGTCAAAGCAAGTGCAAAGACACATTATCACAGAACAAAATCCTTGATACTTAAAACCCAAAAAAATACACACAAACTGCAACGTGTTCCAGTATTGGTAAATTATATACTCTCGCTCCTATACAGTTGCGCGAACACGACAGCTAAAAGAACAGACACATAAATAAAATACATAGCATTAAGGCCACAAAACGGCAACCATAAAACTTGTTCCAAGCAGATTTAATCCAAATTTAGGGCTTCGAAAACAAAAGTACCTAACAGATGATCTGCCTCCAGTTCCCTTCCGAACTAAATGCCCCACGCCTTTGGTGGTAAGAGTAGAAGCCAATCTCGGAGTCTCCACTCCATAAACTGAAAACCCACGATTCACATTCAACGAAATTCTTAGCAACAAATCAATCCAGCATTCCTTGTACATAAAAGCACCAGATCTCAGAAAGCACTTACAATGATCATTAGGGTAAAGTGACTTGAAAGATGAAATTGGAGAGGGTGATTCCTTGATATATTGGTGGCCCAGTCGCCGGCAAACGGCCTTCATCTTCGCTTTCCACAGCTGAGTTCTAATGGGTGAGAAAATGTGAAACCCACAATATTGGTCAGAGTACCATACGCGAAGATTAGTCGCAAAACGGAGAAATGCGACTACTGCCCGATTACGGAGAAGTGTTAGTGTTACCTTTTGCTAACTGGTCATTTTGTACGGACAATAATTTCAACATAATGGGCTTTTTCACAGGTTTACAGAGCGGGCCTTGATCCTTCATAGATTAAGGCCCAATTTAAATCTGCAACACCGCAATACAGACTTAAGCCTAACGCCTGATTAAAGCCCAACATAAGAAGATCACATGGAGTTCGGCGTATGTCAGAGGGCTGTTGGCCATCCCTCTGGCTAGGGCTGTCAATGGATTGGATTTAAATTTGAATCCGATTGGAATTCGATTCGATTGTTTAAGATCTTTACCAAATAGAAGATTCAGTAGATATGATCCGAATGAAGAAAGTCTGTAATTTGAAATAAATGAAGATACAAATTTTGCTTTATGGAATTTATTAATAATCCGAATCCGAATATATATAATAGCAAACATATTATATGTATGTAAAATCACTATACATATAATATATGATATAATATATAGATGTGTTATTTTTTGGTAATTAGATATATCATATAATATATACATATATATAGTATGATATATAAATTCATCAATCTAAAACAAATAGGAGAATTTGTGAAGACATACCGATAGATCATAAAATTCATGCAAAAAATGCCACAAGGCTGTCAATGGAGCAAAATCCTAATCCGATTTAAGTTCAATTATTTAGGATCTTTAATCAATCAAAGGTTCAATAGACATGATCCGTAAAAAAAAAAAAATCATAATCCGAAATATGGATCCAAATCCCACCCATTGACATCCCTACCTGTGACATTAATACTTCTACATCATTACATTTTTTTAAAAAAAAAAAAAAACCAAAAGGAAGAATTAAAGTTTATAATTGAAAAAAAAAAAGGGAAAAAAGAGCCCAGAGAGAGAGAGAGAGCATGGATGAGGAGTGATGGACTTGTAATGACACAATAAGAATGAACATGAAAACTCAATTTTACTCTCAGATCTCTACAAGTCAGCGTCATTACAAAATTTACTGCAAAAACCTAGTTTTATTGCATTGAAGATGCAAAATACAAATTAACCTCTTCTCTTCCTACCTTCTTCCTACAAACCTCTTCTCTTCCTACCTTCTTCCTACAAACTTATTCTATTTACACATTGTAGCCTCTGTAATAAGCCCCCATTATCCCCAAATATGATGAAGAATAATAATGTTAGAAAACTATCCCCCATGAGTTCAAACTCTTCTCCACTTGGGATTTGATTTCCACAGCTGGTTAATTTCTTCATCTTCCGAAGGCCGAGCCTCGGCCGCATCTTGGCCGTCCATCTTCCCAGCTCGACATTGGTGCTTTCTTCATTGATTTTAGGCTGACGTTGTAGATTCAAAGTCCGGGATGCCATTTGATCTTGATGAGTACTCCGATACAAGCTTGAGAAACATCGACGACTTGTCCTCTAGTAGTCGTGCCGGAGTACCAAATTCTGCAACCCGACCTGCAAAACATACAAAAGAATATGTTTCAAGAAGAAATATTTGGATATCAATGATATGATCGATCTTATACCAAATCCCATCATCCGAATCACTTTTTTCGGAGAACTACAAGACATCTAAGTTATTCAAGGATAATTGCTTCAACATCTCCTGAGATTTTACCTCATTACAATAACCCCGTGGGGTTTTGAAAAATTACCATAATGCCCCCAAACAAGAGGCTGTTATTGTAATTTTCCAAACTAGACCTATCACTATTGTCATTATATTAGTTTTCCATCAGCTAAACTAACAACAGGGGGTAAACAATAAGGAACATTATTATAATTAGGCTAAACCACAGATAGGTGTCGAGGTCAATTATCCCCAAAAAACAAAAGAAAGAAAGAAAGAAAAAGTAAATGGGATTGAATTGATGATAAAATAGAATCATGAAGAAATTAAGAATGTTCAAGAAAATTACAGCCCTATAGACCAAGGAAGTTTTCATAATACAATGTTTAGATATAATATTTATACATGACTACACATGCCTAAATTCAAGCAAAAACGGAAAAATTAAGAAGATATAGTGCGTACCGTCACTGAGAACCAAAACGAGGTCGCTATCAATAACAGTGGGAATACGATGAGCAATTGTACAAACGGTGCAATTCTGAAATTCCGTTCTTATTATCTTTTGGATGAGGTTATCCGTGGCTGAGTCAACTGAGGCCGTTGCTTCGTCCAGCACCAAAATTCTTGCCTGTTTAAGCAAAGCCCGGCCGAGAGATACTAGCTGCCGCTGTCCCACACTCCAATTGTCTCCGTTTTCTAGAACTGCCAACATCAGACAACATATAATCCAATTTTAGCTATCAAAATTTGATGATTTATGCCCTTTGTAATGACGAAGGATTGTCTTTAGTCCGGAAGGATTGCAGCAAGATTACCTGGTGTCTCGAGTTTATGCTCTTTTTGTCGAACTATATCTCCTAACTGCGACTTGTCAAGAGCCTGTGGCATTCCAGTATTGTATGAACATCACGCGGTCATAAAAATAGATGTTTAAGGCATGACAAAAACGATTCTCAGACATATCTTTATCATTCGTTTAAGGAATGACAAGAAGAAAAACGACAAGCCCAGAAAATTTACGACATTTTAGAGGGTGTTTGCATGAGCTTATAATTTCTCAAAATCTCTGAATTTAAATGTGTTATAAAGTGAGGTAAGATTTTCTTAAAAAGATCTTATAAGCTCCAAAAATAAGATGTTAGGATCTTATAAGCGCTTTTAAAAAGAATAAGGACTTTCTAACTTATTTTATAAGATTTTAATGTGCTCCTTTAACTGTATTAATTTCAAGTGTCATTACTAACATATTATCAAGCACTGCAACAACTTATTTTCAAAATAGAATATTTCATAAGCTCCAAAATCACGTTATAATATTATAAGATGCTTCAAATAAGCTTAGACAGACACCCTCTTACTCTCAACTTCTGTCCAAATGGTAAAACAATGAGTCATACATTCTTCACATCTAAGAAGGAAGGAAAACGTACCTCCCAAATTTCTTGATCGGGATGCTCTTCGAGTGGGTCGAGGTTGCCACGGATAGTTCCTTCAAATAATGTTGGTTCTTGGGGTATGATACTTAACCGGCTTCTAAGGTCATGAAGACCGATGGTTGAGATATCAATGTTGTCTATAATTATTCTACCACCTGCTGGCTCAATCAATCGAAATAAGGCCTGTATCAATGTAGATTTGCCACTTCCTGTACGCCCAACAATTCCGATTTTCTTCCCACCGGGAAATGTGCACGAGACACCATGGAGCACAACCGGAAGACTCTCCTTGTAACGAACCTATAATGAAAAAATTGAGTCATATAATTTCATTATGTTTGTACACTTGGAAGCTTCAGCATCTTCCACATAGAGGCACTCAATCGGTTAAAATCGATTGAACGGAGCGGTTCAGTCGATTAACCACAAATTTTGGACCGAAATAAAAACAAACAGCCCAAAATTTCACTAAAATGATCGTAATATGTGAACAAACATGCTGACATATACATCTTGAGAGAAGGAAAGAACAAGTTTCGTCTACTTTAGGACAAGGGAATTTAGGGACATTTCATTTCACCAGAACACACATTAAAACCAAAAAAGGGACATCAACAAAGTACTAAAGTTTCAAAAATGCATACCTTTAAGTCAATTAGTTTGATGTTGCCTTTTTCAGGCCATGAGGATGGGGGCCTTGAGTTGTCAATAATCGTCGGTGCTTCACTAGGTATTTCGCAGTATTGATGAATCCTTTCTATTGAGATGATTTTGTTTTCAAGTTTGCAAAAGCTGAGTATCCATCGTGATAAACGTGCATTCATATTGAGGCCATATGTCACAGCAAGGCCAGCCATACCTATAATAAAAAATTTTGGGTTCAAAAATTAGCATTGATTTTGATAATTATTTGCAAATTATTTACTATCTTCTCCGCAATCTTCTTTAAAGCAAATAACTAAGTGATATACTTTTGGGTGAATTCCAAAACCCCCCTTTACAAAGAAAACTCCCTCTATCCTACAAATTTACAAATTTCCCTTAGGACTAAGGGAGTCTGTTAAAGTTTTCGTAATGTCGAGTAATGGCTGGTGAAATCTTTAAGATGGAGGCAAACGTCAAGAGGTTATTCGTAATTTCAAAAGATAGAGGGCGTATATGATTCAAATCTCAGGGGTTTTTTGGTAATTGACCATATGCTTTTTCAGAATTGTTCATGAAATTATCGAGCTAATATTACAAAGATCATCAACAGACGTGCATTTTAATATTGGAGAAAATGATGTACTTACTTGGATCTATAGTTCCATGTGGGAAGCTCACAAGTAAAATCATGCAAAAAGCAAATACAAACGTCGAAAGCAACTCCATTCGCAAGCAAAGCCATTCGATAGCCGCAAGACTGCAGAAGAAAGGGCGAGCAAAGCAGTCAAGAAGATAAAGATTCCTCTTCATGAATCTCTTTTCTTGCCCGAAACCTCGGATTGTAGCCGCTCCAGCAATTGATTCGGCAAAAAGATGAATTACTGGAGATTTCTGGATGCTAACAATGCGAACTAGTTCTCTCGATGAAGCCATATAGTATTTCTGCATTTTTCGAGCAATGTGAAATTTATCTCAGTTCTCAACAAGATGGAGACTTGCTCATCTTGCCTTGTCTGAATAAGTTGATCGTTCATCACCTAGCCATACTCAAGCATTTCTAGCTAAAATTCCGCAAAGATTCTGTCATGTCACTTGCATGGGATTTTTGTGGGGGTATTTTTGGCAAATCAGTTAATGTCATGAGGTTATTTTCGTCTAACCCAACTAATTGCTCCAAGAGATAGGCACATCATGATGTAAACAATGTGGAGAATACCCTCACAAATATTTTCATGCAAGTGAAGTGATGGAATCTTGACACAGTATTGAACCGGAATGATCAAATACAGCAAAATGTCACAAAATGAGGTACCTAAGTGTAAAAATAAGTATATTTTGGATGGCAAAAAAAAAATTTCACCTTTGATTCACAAATACAACTTCACAACATTCAATGAACAAAAATGTAGAAGGCAGAACTCTCGGTACAATTTATGACATGATACTAAGTCTCACCTGCATCCACAAGCAAGCAATTGCCATTGGAACAACGAGGAGCAAAATTTGCCAGGTAACTTGTGTCATCACGCCGACAATGCCAAGAAGTTGGATTGTCGTTGAAGCAAAGCCACCAAGCCTGAAGGGAATATCAAGATCAACAACACTTTGATCAATTGACACCTGGTAGATCATAAGAAATCATATAAACATGAATCAAAACTCAGGGTAATGAAGATTGAAAACAGAGGGGCCAAAAAAAAAAAAAAGTACGAAATATCAAAGAAGGGCATGTGAGTACGCGATTCAATATGCGGCCAGACGGGGTAGAGTCAAAGAAAGACATCGGAGCTCGAAAAACTGTTCTAAGCATTTTTATAAATAATTTCTGTGCAGCTGCAAGACCAAACGTAGCAACGAGGACGGCCCGGACAAATATGAACCAAGAACTCCCAAAAGCAAGAGCCATATAAACAACAATAAGCACCATACTACTCGTTCTAGGTTTGTCCCCGGCCGTTTGCGGATTTGCCCAAGCCATCCACCAACTACTCGCTATTTGAAGGACCTGAAATAACGTTTGTGCAATAATAATACATGGAATCAACAATCCCTTATAAGCAGCCATCATATATGACCAATACACTTTCATGCTAACTCTTCCTCGCTCCCGTTCCTCTTCTTGAACGAGTTGCTTTCTTCTAGAACGTTTCGCTTTCTTTTTTTCTTTTATTGCTTTCTGGTCCGAAGTTGATTCGCCTAGTTGAACTTCGTTAGCCATGCCCATGATATTGTTACAGACAGAACCATCGCGAGGATCTTGTTTGTCTGAATCTTCATTGGCTTGGTTGCAAAAATCCATAGCTTCGATGGCTTCGTGATGAGCAGAGACCAATGTGTTAAAATCCGTTCCAGCTTGCAAAAGTTCTTCGTATTTTCCAGCTTGAATGATACGACCTCCCTTCAAAACCTACAATAAGGTACAACAACATGCTAAAAATTAGCCGAGAGATTGAATCTGCAACAATAAAGTTTAATCTCTTAGTTTTGATGGGGATTTAGGCTTCAAAATATGCACTACTTTTTCATTTCTTCGAATCAAATGTAACTTCTATGAGAAAATTATGCATGTTGAAGATAATTTCCTGTTGAGGTTGATAAAGAACTCAACAAAAAGAAAAGGTCCACAATTCAACGGCAAAGAAGCCAACCTGCCATTTTGTACGTCAAAAACAAAGGGAGGGGGGTGGAAGGAAGGAAGAAGTAGCTAACAATACCAAAATCAAGTCAGCGGTGGGCAAAAATTCAACTTGATGAGTGACAAAGACAACAGTCTTTGTAGCTAGTGCCATTAGTATGTACTCCTGCAGTTACACCAAAACATTTTAGCCAGACTCAATTAGTTTATCTGAAAATAAAAACATGCAAAAGAAAATAAAATAAGTAATAAACCTTAAATAATTCCGAGCCCGTATGGGCATCAACAGCACTAAAGGGATCGTCCAATAAATAAATATCAGCATCATGATATAGTGCCCGGGCAAGCTGCACTCGTTGCTTCTGACCACCACTAAGATTTATGCCTCGATCACCTATAATGGTTTGATCACCGTGTGAAAATAGCTCCAAATCTTTCTTTAGCGAACAAGCATGAATAACACTCTTGTATTTTGCCCTGTCCATTGGACTTCCGAAAAGGATATTTTCTTCGATATTTCCTGATTGAATCCAAGCAGATTGAGAGACGTATGCAGCAGAACCACATATTCTGACCTAAAAATAGACCCATAGATCAGCAAAAACCCTGCAATTAAATAAGACAAAGAAGAACGACGAGGGAAAAACACGCTTACTTCACCACAGATTTTTGGGATCTCTCCAAGTATGCAAGAAAGGAAGCTTGATTTCCCAGAGCCAACCACACCGCACACAGCCACACGCATTCCCTTCTCGACTCTGAGTTGTATGCCGGAGAGAGTTGGCATTGGCGAAGAAGGATCCCAAGAAAATTCTCCATCTTTTATTTCTATGGCCACCTCCGAAATACCTCGTGGCATGGCAATAGTTGCTTCTTCCTGCAGCTCTTCCTCCTGCAAGAATCCTGTGATTCGATCCAGTGAAACTTTAGTCTGAGCCATCATTGAAACCAGGTCAGGAAAATTTCTAAGTGGTTCTTGCAGGATGCGAAAAGTAGCCAACGCAGAAAGTACACTGCCTGCTGTTAGCTGACCGCCCAACAAAATGCAAGTCCCGAAAGTAATAGCCGAAACAAATATAGGGGAGCTCCAGAAAATAAACGTGATGAAAGCCTGAGAGTAAAGAGCTTTCTTGAGATACTTGAATTCCACACCACGCATCTCTTCGAGCCTCACTCTGTATCGATCCTCCCAAGCTTGCAACTTGAGAATCCTCATATTTCTTAGACACTCCGAAGTCTTCCTCATTCTATCATCCTTTGCCGCCATTAACTTGTCTTGGTAATCTTCTTGAACTCTCGCTAATGGAACAGTTGCAACAATGGATATAATAGTGGCAATGAGTGTAGCAACCGATGCAATTCCGACGTTCTTATACAAAATTGCGAGAGCAAGGATAATTTGGAGAGGAAGCATCCATATGTCATGTAGATACCAAGAATAGTCCCCTACTCGTTGAACATCAACTGCCATGTAGTTAACAATCTCACCACTCGTGTGACTTTGCCTAGCCGAGCTTGAAAGTCGGAGTCCCTTTCGGTATACCATTGCCGTGAGGGCCGATCTCACATGCATCCCCAAGATATCAACCCCAAGGTACCATTGTCGGGTCGTTAAGGTCTCTAACAACTTGGCAGTGAAGAAAATTGCAGCAAGAATATAGCCCTCGTGTGGTACAGTCTCCTTCCCTCCTAGATAATCCACAAAATAGCTAATCATATACGGGCCCACATACGAAACTAAAGTGTTTGCCCCTGCAAATACCGCATTCAAGGCAGCTTCTCTCCGGAAAGTTTTCAAAATGGCCCAAGCTAAAGAAGGTTGTTTCTGAGGATCCTCAGCCTTCATCTTCTCCCAATTCGAGTTCAATAACTTATAGTTAGTTTTTGCACGATCCTTTGGAGCAAGCAACGGAATATCCTTTAATTCGAGCGGTCTTTTTGCCCCAACTGAAAGAAGTGGATTCAACCAAGAAAGTGTGGCTAAACTAAAAAGGCCAGCTTTACTATAAGGAGTAACCTTAAGACAGCCTGCATCACCTTCTTCTTCGGGCAACAATGGCTCTCGAAGATCAGAGTTCCTAAAGACTTCAATACCCGTGTCACCCCTAATCGCAACAAAACACAAAAATGCAAGAGCCAGAACAACGGCAAAATTTGCCAAAACATGAGAATTCAAGTGGCTTGGTCCTTCGGTCACAAATCCTCTCCCATCAGCATACAAAATAGCTAAACAAATTACAAAAGACACCACCCACCAAATCCGCAACAACAAAGGAAATTTGTCAGCAACTTTGTATTTACAATAAAGAGCTGAAAAACTAAGCACAAACCAAGCCAAACTTTGAGCTGCAGGCAAAAGTACAACAGTCCAATGTGTCTCGATACCCTTCCCTTGTGCAACTTTCCGTATTAAACGAATACCATCAAACCCCAAAACCAAGATTTGCACGAACAAAACATAAAAGCAACATAACAATGAAGCTTTATAACTTTTACCAATCACAATACTCTGAATTTCATCACCATCAAGAGCTCTATGCCTACCAGCCACTGAATTCCTGTTCGAATCCTCCTTTCCTACTCGAATTCGACCAAAACAAAGCACAACTTGCCTCGCGGATACAATGGAGAGAAATACAAGAAGCAATGTCAAGTTGATGCAAATTGAGGCTAACTCAAGTACAGGAACACGGTGAAATGAGGTCCCTATAAGATCATTTGAGCGTTCAGATGCAATATTTTCAGCAGCCAGCAAAAGATTGATACCCATAATAAATTTTACAGATACCAATCTTTAAACCAAGAAAACAAAAATGGCGGAATTCAATGACTATTAGACGAGCAATAAATTACTAATGGGGTTTGATAGTAATTTCAGGGATGAAAGATCAAGTCATCTAAAGGGCATTTCACCATCTGGCACTGAAATTTGTCTCACATCCGCAAAATTGATGACAAGTCACAGAGAGAGAAAATTCAAGAATCTGCATATGAAAACAAAGTCTCTTTTTATCAACACAGAGGAAAAACAAATTAAGACAAAAATTAAAAAACCAAAAAAAAAAAAAAACCCTCTTCTTCCTTCCCCCTCCCCTGTTCATGTTTATCTCTAAAATATACCTTGCATTTTTGTACTTTTACAGCATTATGGACAAAACAGTAGGCAAGAATTAGAATCTGTAACAGACCCATTATATAAAAATACAAAATCTGACCTGGGCCTCTATTACTTTCCTCGAAAAATCGTTTGTCGAGCCGGTGGTGATCACCGAGGCAAATTTTTCAACAATTAGTAATAAAAAAAACAGAGCTTTTCTTAAACAGATGTAGGAATACTACATCTGATGGCAAGCAAGAAACATACACATAGATATGTATATGTATTGTTATATATATATTTCCCCCAAACCCACAGCTAATAGCGCTGCTAGCACTGGAATTCTTGGATTGGGGTTTGATGTGGCGATCAGAGAGAGAAGAAGAGATCCTAGAACAGTGTATATATACATTTATGTGTATGTAGGTTTTGTATATATAGTATAATATATGCGGTGATTTTCTTTTAATCTTTTTTATAATCATTGTGGTTATAATATATTATTATGTAGTCCACATGCATGTCAGGAATATTATGTCTAGTAATCATAAAAAACATTTCATTATTAAATGTAAGCATTCTTGTTAACAAACATTAATCTATGGTTTAAAGTGTAATTAGCGTTTTCAATTTGTGTTGTCCCTCGGACCAGTGTGACGTGGCAAGTGCCGTGTCAGACCACAACTTCAGAAAACAGTGATTTTTTTTTTCTTTTTTCCAAATTTCTT
>JACFYI010001385.1:1169464-1185720 GCA_014898755.1 Handroanthus guayacan | reverse complement strand
GTGGCTTGGGCTGGTGAGAGAGCGCAGAGAAAACCCTGTTTTGCCCTCAACTTGCGCTTAGGAATGATTTGGCAGATAAAATAATGGCGGGGTCTGATCAGTCTTTTGCTCAATTGGACCAGTTGCGTGTATTAACCTTAATTCGCCGCCGGCCGGCCAGCAGTATGCCTTATCTAGCATGGATTACCGCACCTGATGATGAGATTCATTTAATGCTTGTCAGGGCAAGTTGCTCGTAGCTGTGCTATAATGATTTTGCCATAAATACGTGAAAGCAAAGCCATCCGATCTCCAGGTCGACCTCCAATTCATCGACAGGGTCGAGTGGTATGGGCACGAGAGCAATCGATAACATCAACCGCCCCGGTGATGTGCCGGACGCAAGCTCACCCTGGGTCGAACGATCGACGAGAAACGATCGATCAGAGAGCCCTGGGGTTGGCACTGGCGTCTATGCTAGCGTGTAAAGGGGTCGATAAAAATGGATTCGAGGTGCCACGTGTCAGTCGATTTTCGAGCTACATCAGGATGGTTGCCGGCTGTATTTATTTATTCATTTTTTACCTTTTTCTTGTTTTTATTAATGATGCATTTCCTGCATAGGTTTGATGTATGCTTATTGTAAATACTGCAGTAGTATTTGATTTTATTGTAATTAATTAACGTCATTTTGCTTTATTTCTTGCCAGTCAGATGCTGAAACTATTTTCTTTAAACGAATGCATCTCCCGCTGTACCGGCGACTGCGCCGCAGACGCCTTTGGCGCCACACACGCCGTCTTGCTCGACTTCCTAAAGGCGACACTCTTGGCAATCTGGCCCGCCGCCTACTTCGAGCACGACGCAAGAGAGAACTTAGCCGGCGGCGGCTTCGGAGTCTCTTGGTGCCGTCTCCCGAGACTTCGTCCGACGAGACGATCATGGTGATCGAGTGGAACTGAGTACCGAAAGGAGCGAAATGAGATTATAATTGCACTAGTCAGTTTTTCGTGGAAGACTTGCGTTTCCCAATGCACTTACTTCTACTGGAATAAGGGGTACGACTGATATTTTACTATTACTGTTACTGGCTTAATCTAATTGATTTTGCCATCATCCTTTAGATGTAGTGGCACGTCTTCCACCAGTGCATAATGGAGGTGCAAGGTTCGAGTCCCACCAACAGCGTGTGGGTGTTTGTCTAACGTATGGTAATCTTTGTCCACCAAAATAGTGGTTTGAATTATTTGGATTATATTTAGTTATATATTTGATCTTCAAAATGTATTCTTGCAATGATATCGATGTATAGTCGAATATAATCGCTTCTCTCAAAAAAAAAAAAAATAGTGGATTTTGATAAATATAAATGAATTTCAACTGCGACTACCCTTAATTTTGGTTAATTACAACTTAAGTTTACGAAAGTTTTAAGGTAATGTTTATTAAAAACCATACTATTTTGGTATTACTCCATTGTTGTTACATTAAATAGGGATCATCTTCATAATCGAAGCCAATTTCAACTTTTAATATAGTTTACCAGTATGTTAAATTTTAAAATTAAATTATTCTATACTAGTTTGCAATAAAACAGTACTTAAAAATTGTGACTTGAGATCAGAATGAACTAAACAACATTTATAGGTAACAACATTGCATGCACGTTAAATAGTTGGACATAGGTGAAGTTTAAACGAACATTGTTTGTTTCCTGCTTAGACGGAAAAGTCTTTTTAAAAAGATACATTAATGTTGGTTACTCCATGCAATTTTACAATTAAAAATTTTCAAATCTATTTAAACAAATATATAATTATTGAAAAAAAAACATACATTGTCATATAAAAACTAGCATATAGTTTCTAAGTTCATTTATATTAAATTTACACATGCATTCAGTAGAATAAATTTCATCTAATATGAATAATTTTTGGATTAATTAGCTAATTTGGACCTTGAATACTATAATTCAGTTAATATCCATCTATACATATTTTTTCTCAAACTCAATTTTAAACAATATAAATAATATCTCTATTTATTTCGTAGAAAATAAAGCAGCAGACCAATTTAATCAAATTTAATCATAATTTTCTCCAATACAAGCCACAGGAAAGAATTAAAATGATAGAACGCTTGGAAATATGAACCACCCAAGTCTACTTAATTATCAAAACATCCCATAATGTTTGGATAATTACCATTACACCCTCTAGCGCGCATTGTAGCTAATGCAAGTCACAATTACACTACCCGAATATATGCATAATTACAGTTAGATTTAGATTGATACATATTATTACAATTACATCCCTTTATCTTGGTAGTGTACTTGTAATATTTATGATTTTCACATGGTGTAATAGTGACTATCCAAAATTCAAGAGGTATAATGGTAATTATCCAAAAAAAATGAGGTATTTTGCTAATTATGTTAAACCTCTGGCATGCTGAGGTAATTATCCCTAATTTTAAAATATTCAATCAAAAAGTTTGGCTTTAGATTAGAGGAAAAAATCATATATAAAATATTTTTATATCCAAAAGTATAAAATATATACTAAATATTTATGTAACATAATTTTTTATTGTTAATGATGATTAGATTTATTGTCAATGTAGAAGTTCTGATTGCATCTAGATATTGTTTTATCGTCACACATCGATGTATTGTTTGATTAGGGTTTAAGGTGAGAAATATTTATATTAAAAAGACACAACGGCAAGTGAAAATATAGACCTTCTGATTGGGATAAAAGAAGAATTATGGAAAAGAAGGCCCAAATGGGCATTGTAGAAATTAATTCATTAAGGAAAGAGGTCCAAGTTGAAGGAGCCCAAAAAGAGGAAACCCATGCAAGGGGCATAGCAGATCGGGTCGGACTCGGATGATCTCGGCCATGGGAGCCAAACACCTGGAGGCAGAGGATTAAGCCACCTAGGCATTTGTCATAGAACATGTCAGACAACCTATTATAAATACCATAGCCATAGTAGCAATAGAGATTCATTCAATAGTAATTCCAAGAAATCAATTGTGTTCGAACTGTTATAGTTCCTACTCAAGTGTGGATCCCGTACTTGACTATTCTCACATTAATAAATAAACTGTTTTGCATTTGAGTTATTATCCAAAGCAATTCACCTTTTATATGATCTTCATTTGGAATACTTTCCCCTAATATAGCAATAGGACAGTTGTTATGCATTGGAGTAAAAAGTTAAAGACACGTGAAATTAACGACCCAAAAGGTCTCTTACTTTTCTTCTTAATCTTTTTTTTTTTTTTTTTCCCTTTGTTAAACCACAATTGTTGGACACTTGAGACTAGGTTTGTTAAATCAGTCCAGCTTGGTGAGCCCATTTGAATAGGATTCGACTTGACTCGTGCTCGAAAAAAGTCAAGTTCAAATCAAATTTAAACAAGCTCAAGTCAAAAGTCAATTGTTAATGATCTCGTGAATAGACTTGTGTACCTTTAATTATATATATATATATATAAATAAATATATCTATTAAACACATGCATTATATGCACAAATATTATATATACATAAAATACTTAATATTAATAATAAATATAAATATTAAATAAACTTCAAAATCTGAAAGAGTTTTTTCATTTAAAAATTGAAGTTAAAAATTATACTCTTTTAAAATGAGCTACCAAGCCAAGCTCGAGTTTGATCTCTTACATTCAAGCTGCAGCTCGATTGATAAAGAATAAGCTCGTCGAGTTGGGTCTCAGAATGTAAAATTCATGCTCGAGCCTCAAAATATCCTCGAGCTCGGCTCATAGACACCCTTGAAAGAAGCGATTGAATTTGTGTTTGACGAGGTTTACAAAAAAAAAGAAAAAGGAGAGAAATTGGCATTCAGAATGTTATGTGAGCAGAAATTGAACCTGGAAAAATAAATTCTTCACCCGTTTGATTCTAGAGGCAGTGAAGTAGATCATGACCATTGACTGGCGCCCATTAACTGACTGGGAATCTGGGATATGTCGCAACTCCAAGACTAAGAATTTGTCGATGCATAAGGGCTTGTTTGGTTGTATTTTTATTTTCATTTTTAGTTTACATTGTTTATAAAGTGTTTTTATGTTCCAAGGCTATATATAGCTCATCGAGAAATTTATTAGCTTCAATTAGATTAATGTATCTTGTATAAAGAAATTGGACTCTTATATAATGTTTATAGTTTAAACAATATTTTCATTTTTTTTTTGTATTTGATAAATTATATTCGAGATTCATAAAAATATGATTGGAACTAATGCATTCAATTAATACGTCACAATAAAACCAAGATAATCACCTGTGATTAATTGAAATAAGGATCAGTAATTACAAATTTTTGGAGATTTTAAAGTTTATTAACAGAATTTTTGATTAGCATTGCTTATTAATTTTTGGGAGTGGTTTAGCTAAAAGTTAAGGAGATTAATGAAATGAAATGTATGAAAGGGGACAAAGGGAGTGGACGAATATATGAAATAAAAAACAATTAAAGCATACAAGTACTGACAGTACTTGCAATGGATAAACCGTCAGGATCATCTATTTGAAAATAGTATTTTATTTTTTATTACACATTAAATATATGTCTAATATATTAAATCTTTTTTTTATAAAAATACAATTATAAATACTATAAACACGGCACACATAAGTGCAATGACATATGAAGTAAAGGATCCAAAGTGATAAACTAGATAACCTACATTTATAAAACAATTAGCTTGTAGCTTGTAGCTCTATTCTTTTTGTAAAACGGAAACAGAACATTCCTTTAAAGAAATAGAGACTGAAAATTGATTTTATTTTTTTTTTAAAAAAAAACTACTTTAGACCTCCTGTCCTCATGTTTCTATAAATTAGTAACTAAAGACTAACCATCAAGGTCCTTTTCTATCACTAACTCAACTCCTGTTGGCAAAAATCCCTTGTCACATAGTTGTGCAATGCTGTCATTCATTTGTTTTTTCATTTCATCGGTCAACGTTGGTAGCTCTGACGTTGCAGAATTTTTGTAGGGGACAATAGTTAACTTCTCGAGCTACTTCACATATTTAATTAGAGCCATCACAACTTGTGTATCAACACCTGATAATCCCAAAAATTGTTCTACTCGAACAACTTTAACGCCTTGATTCAACTGCATCATGTGCATGTCAAATGTTGCTAATCCTTGGATAAATCCATACTTCCAACAAAACTGCCCAAACAAACAGCTTTTACATGAAAACTAGTAATGAATATAAAAGTATTAATGCTCTTAATTAATGAGAAGATAATTGTAACAAATACCACTATTTCTAAAGTATGCAAGAATGGAGCTGCTTCGAGTAAATACATCCAACTGAGCATCTCATCACCACCTTTGCGTGGGGCAATAGTCAACTGCAGGTAATTTAGCTTGGGAAGACCAAATTGCTTGACATCAAGTGGATTTTGCTGTTTCTAAATTAAATAGTCCAAATTCAAATTAAGAAGCAACTTGAGAGACAACTTTCAAACACCTATAATAGATTAATATCATAAAGTCAATGAAAACACAAGTACACTCACCAATTTCCATATGTCTAGAGATAATTTTTCCAATTGACACATTGGGAGGATTCTGTACAAATGAGCCATTAAGTCAGAAAGAGTTCTCCACTTGTTACGACGATCTCCAAACCTTAGATAAGGTATTTGGTGAAGTCCCTTAATCTCAATATCTCTATCAACTCCTGTACAATGGAATGCTTTGATGCTTTGTGCAAATATCTCCAGCTTTTTCAACCCATAACATCTTGCCACGGATAACTCCTTGAACCTAAGACACGAACTAGGTACCAAAAGTTCCGAGAGACCTACTATGTAATGCAAATATAACTGCTCCAAATTCGGAGAATTTGAAAGTAAGTTATTCATTGCAACATTCGCTTCCGCCCCTCCTATCAAATTTACTCGACACAACGATACAGCTTTGAGGGATTCAAAGTTCCAATTAACAGATAGCGGTCGAAACCGAATCCTTGTAAAGGCATCAGGGGGACAGTTAGTATTCTTGTGCCCAAATATCAAGTGCAACTTCTTCACTCTTTTTTTTGCAACAAATTCAATCCAATAGTCAATATCTTCAACTGAATAAACATTCTCGAACAATACTATTGTGAATCCGTCAATACCCATACCTCTGTGCAATGTCATGATTTGATTTATTTGGGTCACAAGTTGAGGCCAATTTATTTGCCATTCATCATAATGAAAGAACATCGTCCCCATGAAAAATTTCCAATTATGTCTCCACCTACTTGAAAGAACACTGGTTCTGGCTGCTTCTTTCAACCTCAAAAGTGACAGAATGGATACGAGAATTTCGTCCGGTAATTCGCTGATTCGATCCCGTAAACATGTTCTCTTATTACACTATAATTGTTTTCAAAAACATCAACCATCCCATCAAAAAAAAAAAAATATTCAAACACATATTTGAATTAAAAACTAAAAAAGAAATTAGAAGCATAAATAAAAGAGTGTGAATTAACTTACATCCATATGTGACTTAACGGCAAATCTTTCTTCAATGAATCTGCAGAACCAAGTAAGTACAAAATATAGAGACGATTTTTACTTCCAAAACCCAACAAGAACGGATTCTTAGCCCAAAATTTACCACAAAAATAAAGAGCCTGAGAAAGACGTAAAAAATTTGGAATTTTGACGAATTCGTCAAATTGGGGTTTAACCTCATCAGTACAAGGAAATATATATATATATATATTTGTGTGTGTATAGGCGGAGAAGGAAACAGAATTGGAGAAGGAAACAGAATCGCGCTAAGTTAAGAAGCAAAACGTGCATGGAATTCGATGGCTGTGTAGACTTTGTTTTCTCCGGGGCACCTTTGCCAAGAATATATATGTAAATTACCTCTACACCACCAAAATTACGAAAATACCCATGAGATTTTAAATAATTATCATTATATCCCTCACTGCATAGTTTGGCAAATGCATTTACATTTTCCTTAATGTATGTATAATTACAAATACATCTCTGAACTGAAGCATAAGTACAATTAGACCCTTTTATATTCAAGGCCGGGTCGAACTTGGGGTGTCGAGGTAACTATCCCTGTAAATAAATCCACTTATATATACACGCAATTTACTACTTTTGGCCCAAATAAAGGAATCTTATACACTAATGAGTAATTATGATTATGTTTTCACGTAATTTGATTTTTTCTTTTCTTTTCTTTTTTTTTTAATCTTCTTGTAGAATGATAATAATTAATTAAGGTTTCTTTTGTACCATTAATCGATTAAATCGAATTATTTCCATTCAAATAAATACATTAGGCGTGAGTAATTTTAAATTCCATTCAAATAAATACATTAGGCGTGAGTAATTTCAAATTATTCAATGAGAAAGTTTGGTTTTAGTTTAGAACAAAAAATCATATATAAAAATATTTTCATAAACGAAGAAATATATAATACTGGTAACATAATCTTTTATAGGGTTGTTGATGACCCAAATTCCTTGTCAACAAAGAAGTTCGATTGTATTGAGATATTATTCATCGAAGTATTGTTTGATCAAGGTTCATAGTAAGAGATTTTTGTTCTGAAAAAAGACGAGGAATGAGACAAGAAATCCTATGTATTAACTTCATTTTAAGTACTTAACTCTGCAATATAGTACAACATATTAGTATGCACCCTATTTTTTCAGCAATATTTTTGACAAGCAAATGTTAAGTATAATGAAAAACGACCTGGAAGTTGTTTTACTTTTTTATTTCATTTTTTTTTTTAAATTTCTTTCTTTTCTTTGTTAAACCAGTACAATTGTTGGCCACTTGGGACTAATGGTATCAAATGAGTTGGGCTGGCTAGGCTGCTTGAATTGAACTTGACTAGAGCTCACAAAAAATCAAGTTCTAGCCGAATTTAAAGAGCTCGAGCTTTGTCATAAAACGAACTTGAGCTGAAAGTCAATTATTACTGAGCATGAGCTCGTGAAAAGCCTTGTGAGCTTTTATTTATATATTTATAAATATAAATATATCTATAAAACATATATTAAACATATATCTATGAATATATCTGTTGAAAATACCATCTTAGTAAATTATATCTTGTAATTCTGTTGTAGGTGATTATTAAAGTTAATTAATGTTAAGGGGTATTTCTGGCGTGACACATGAAAAGTGAAAACATATAATTAAAAATGACTATTTTGTCCCCATACTTTATATATAGTATAGATAAATAATCTAAATAGGAGTTGACTTGGTCAATAGGTTGCAAGTGCTCTCTTAAACAAGGTAATTAGGTAAGTAATTTGAAATAAATACTACCGGATACCTAATTTTAGACTTCTTCTTCTTATAATTCATATTATCTTTTGTGTAGTGCATGCAATTTCAAACATCATGTTCCTAGTTTTTAACTATATTTAATTTAGTTAGTATAAATATAAAAATATATTCTAATTCGTCAATAATATTTGCACCATATAATTTCTAACATCGCAACTTTTAATTAATAACGCATACTATACACACACTGACTAATTAATTATACTAATAATTTTTAGAGGAAAAAAAAAGTACAAACTCATACTAAAGAGATGTAATATTATAGGAGATAAGGAGGGTAGCAGGAATTAATTTCACATAATTTGTTAAGTTCTGCGAAGGTTATTGCAATGAATTTACTTTGCCTGAAATTGACCACAAAAGCAAAAAATAAAAAATAAAATATTCATTCTAAATTTCTTATGAGTCACAATCACATAGGATGTGATTACAAGAACTTCTACCTTTTGAAAAAGCGAAACATTGTAGAAAAAGTCGAAATGATAAAAGTTAGGAGTATTTGGAAACAATATTGAAAAATAGAAAAAATAGAAGTTGAAATATTTGGAGAAAAAATTGTTGAAGTGCTTATCTTTTACAAAAGTAATTAAAAAGACTTTTAATTATTTACCAACATACTAAAAAGCTAGTAACTAGAAGCAAGCCCCAAGATGCTTTTGCTTTTAACTGATTTTTGCTTAAATTTAACATATTTCATCTGTACTTCTCTAAAATTGTTACAAACACTTCCATAAACAGAGTCACAAAACGTATTGTGCAAGTCACTCGTAACAACTACGCTCATAGAAAAAATCGCTTAATTCCAATATGAGGACTTTTGTTTTTGCTTTGTGAATAAGATATTACAAAATAAAAACAAACATTGCCATAATACGAGGATGTCATGAAGACAAATTAGTACTGAAGGAGCAAGAATATGGATAAATAATTGTGTGATAAAAAATACACATTTTTTAATTATTACTAGCATTTAATATATACTCGATTTAGATATATAAAATAATCAATATATATCTCATACATGTATATATTAACATATAATACAGACTTAATTTATGTATATTCAGTAATTAGAATACAATTAATATATCCAATATAAATATATACATAATTTACTATAGAAAGATAAATTAGCGGGTTAACTTTTTATTGAGTTGCACGCGATTATTATGCTGAATTAATATTAAAGGCCACTTTAGAACTAGCAAAAAATATTACCAAATAATTTTCAGAGGATTTCAGTTTTATATGGAGGGTATAGTATAGTTGATCCCACAAAAAAATAGTTTGAATTCTCTATTTCAATTCATTTTTCTCTCAATTTTATAACATGAATTCGTGTCAAAGTATATGAGATTCATTGCTCTATATTTTGTCCAAAAAAATTAAGCACACGGAATCTATTTAAAATAAGAAATAAGGGATAAAATAAGATTTTGAAAGATCGATCACAGCTAAAAAGATATTCCAAAGATTACCAATCAGCAACCACTCCCACTTATTTTAGTATAATATTCCCAATCCATATCTTGATTCGTGTGCTGAGCTGATGCTGTAATGGCGACACGCGTGACACCCCACTACTCACTTCCAGCACCAGGAACCACTTGGGTCAAACCTGCATTCTCTCTACCACACTCACTTCACTCTTCATCTCCTTCAAGGTAATTTTCTCAAACTCCATTTCCCGAAAACCTTCGAATCAAACGACTTCGGAAGCCATATCTCGTGTTAATGCTAAATTTATTTGCTGAATCACATGGTTGAATCACATGGTTTTAAGCTTAATTTAGCGCATTGTATTTATGCAGGTTTAAAATGTCGTCCGCTTCGGTCCCTCCTCTTCCAGACAATCGCGTTGTTGTAATTCCTTTGCTTCTTATTCGTCTTCTTTATCTAAGAAATCGTGCTCTTGATAACTGTTTGTTTATTTCTTTATTTGATTAAGTCAGTTGTGCTTGATTATGCAGTTGGGCTGCGGAGCAGTGTCGGTGGATTTTTTAGCGACCGTGGCTGCTTATCCGAATCCTGATGATAAGACTAGGAGCACCAGCTTCAAGGTAATAATGAATGATTCTTGTGATTGATGCTAACGCTTTAGTGTTTTCCTCGTTTTGAGGGGAACGTTATAGTAGCTTGGCTACAGTGTGTTATTTCAATTAAATGCTATTTTAGGTTGTGGAAGTCTTCATTGATCACAATGAATAAAGTAAAGAATTGTTTTCTTTTGCGGCGTTCTGAAGTATTTCTAACTGGAAGTTTCAGTTGGAGCAGTGTTTTTTGGCATAGAAATCGATTTTGGTTGTGTTTTATCACACTCCAAACTGTTCCCCTGCTGAATTACGTGAAATCATTGATTTGGGTTATGTTTGTGTTTTGGGGATAGGTTCAAGGAGGTGGAAATGCTGGGAATGCGTCGACATGTGCAGCTCGTTTGGGTTTGAAACCTAGGCTGATTTCCAAGGTCTATTTATTTCTGCGGCTGCTCACTGGAATGGTTTTGTGATTCATATTATTAATGGGCAATTTGACTGTGGCGTTTGCTGGCTAGGTTGCTGATGATCCTCAAGGTAAAGGAATTTTGGAGGAGCTAGAGGCTGATGGTGTAGATTCATCATTTATGGTGGTGAGACTTTTAATTCAAGAAGTTTTAATTTCTGAAGTTGCAATTTCTACCTTCAAACTTACCTTTGTAAACAGATCTCAGTTACTCCAGTCACATAGATCTTTTTGGGAGATCCTTAGTTAATTGAGAACAGTTCTTTTGAATTTCGAAGGGTACACTATGTCCATTCAATTCTAAGTCTTGCTAAGTTCTTGTCTCCAGGTTTCTGAAGGGGGCAACTCGCCATTCACCTATGTCATTGTTGATGAGCAAACGTGAGTGTTTCTGCATTGTTGCCTCATTTTACATTGACTGATCTGGCTGTCTTTACTCATAATCTCATTTTATCTTTGTTAAGGTTTCACTGATAAAGTCAAATGTATCATTATTCTTTTGTTAGACTAATTGCTATGTGTATCGAACAAAAGTTTGTTGGGAACTTAAAGCATGAGCTTTGGCCCAACTGCCAGGTAGCTATAAATTTAACCTAGAGATCACCTGCTTAATGTTATAGAAAATCTCTCCCATGCTTGGAGCTAAGGTTATGAATGTCTAGACTTCTCTTGCATTCCATGGCCCTGAATAGTGCTTCTTTAATTTCCATGGGCTGGATATCATCATAGTTTTATTGTGCTTTTCATTTTAAAGAAGCAAAGTTGATATGCATGGATATATGGTGTCAATATTGTTCTGTTATCTTTCAGGAAAACTCGGACTTGTATTCACACTCCAGGATATCCTCCCATGATACCTGATGAGCTAACAGAATCAAATTTGTTAGCAGCTTTGGATGGAGCAAGGCTAGTGTATTTTGATGGAAGGCTGCATGATACTGCTTTAGTTGTGGCTCAGGAGGTGATTACACTTTGATCCAATCTTCTATTCATTTAAAATGTTCTTTGTTGCTGCTAATTTGATATACTCTCTCTCTTGAGAGTAAACCACACTTGTGATTTTCCAGTGCAGGCAACTCGCAGAGGGATTCCTATTCTGATTGATGCAGAAAGGAAAAGAGAAGGCTTGGATGACCTTTTGAATTTGTCTACCTATGCCATCTGCTCCGAAAAATTTCCAGAGGTATATGCATTATCATTTTTATGCACCATTTCAAAATGTTTCTCAAATAAATTGTTTTATTTAAAGGCTCATTTACGTTGCTGCACCTTAATGTTCCCATGTGACTAAGCGGTGATTTGCATAATTCCCTGCTTTGGTAAGACTGACTTCTCTCTATTAATGAATTGAGCATGGTCTGTGATTCATTGAGTGTTAAACATGGTTTGTCTAGAAAGTCTCTAATAATAGAAGAGAAATAATTTGTAAGCAGAAATATTATTGTTGGACCTAAACATAGTGAAAATGCATAACAAAGGTTTGCAACAAAGTATGACCCAGTTTCAGTGGGTGAAGAGTGAAGACTGGCATGCGTGACTCTGAAACTATACTTTTCCATGATTACATTTGCTATCTTATACTAGAACGTTGGTAAGCTGTCTCTGTTCTTTGTCTCACAGGCATGGACAGATGCTCCATCAATCCCCAGTGCACTTGTTTCAATGCTTCTTAAATTGCCAAAACTCAAATTCGTAATAGTTACATTAGGTGAAGATGGTTGCTTGATGCTGGAGAGGTCAAGTGGTATGTAAATGTATTGCTTTTGTGCTGTCAATTCTTAGGTGTTTGTTAAATGGATGTCTGTCTTTTCCTGTATAGTTCGCATCTATTTTGAAATTGTCTTGTTTGCAGAAAATGATCTATCTGAAGAAGTGGATGTGGATGATTTATTGGAGACACTGAAGTATAAAAGGGACAGTAACACGACCTGGCCAACATGTATATCATCGGTAATTTCTTTCATGGAAAAATTCTCTACTTTTCCCTGCTCTATATTATTTTCCAACATTCTTCACAACTTAAAGTTTATTGGTCCATTTTCCATATTTCATTTGGCTATAATAAAGAAGGTGCATAAGTTTCAACTCTCCTGCAATGTCAACTCGAGAAATCAACAATGATTATGCAATATATAAGTCCTCCAATTGTCTGTTGATCCAACTATTTAAAAGGAAAGAAAAAGAAATTGCTGATTTAACTAATAATCTCGATGCAATTTACTGCATTTTTAAATTAACTGCTGACCAACTTGTTTCTCCCTTTGGATGTCAAGCCACATAACAACTAAATTTCATTCATTTTGTCCCTATGCTACATCATCACAGGCAACATATTGTAACCTTTATTCCCAACTTTCCGGAAAGAGTTCAGACCTTGAAGTTCTAATGACATGCAGATCCTTTACGATGACTTTTACTTGTATGTTTTGAAAAGTGACTACGAGTTTTCACCTTTACAAGTTCATGCATCTGTTAATTAGATGTGATAAGAAACGAGTATTTGTTTTAGAGCATGTTAGTTGTACCCATATGGTGCATTAGGCTGGAAAAAGCTAAACCGCATGACAGTGCTAATCCGTCAATTGCCAAATTACTTTCTTACTACTAAATGAAATTGGAAATTCTGGAAGAGTCACAATGCCATCTAAACTTTGTGCAATAATTTTGTTCCATGTGCAATTTTATCTTTTAGAGTGAGGTGAAATTGCATGCCAAAGGAATGGGGACTGTGGGCGGCAGGCTGCTTTTAGGAACAGCCGAGAAGATCCCACCCTCCGAACTTGTTGATACTACTGGTGCTGGTGATTCATTTATTGGAGCAGTCCTTTATGGTTAGTAACCCAATAGTATTTCTTTTAGTCTCTACAATCTTGTCGGAAACGCGATAGCCTATAGCAGTTTTCATTGTAGCTCAATCAGTTAGTTAGAACTGTATGGTTATTTCATTTTCATTATCCATTTCCACCATTTCTCATATTTGCAGAATTAGTTGTCGGTTTTTGTATGTTAATGAACTTATATTCGGATAATTTGTTTGAAAATATTTAGTGAGATATGTATCTAGGGATGAAATATTAAATTCATACTTTTCTGTGCATAAAAAGACGTGTTTTTTCAAATATATACTTATATTTTAATTGTTTTGGCATGATAGTGAGTGCTTGACGTACAACCAAATTTTGTTTTGATTGATGTGGTAATAGGATACTATTTTAGCGTTGAAATAGTTGGAAATGACAATAATTGGTACTTATAATAGAAAAAAAGACAAGCAAATGGTTTCTAGTTTTCAAATAGTAGAAAATGAAAAAATATCCCTTTGGAAATACAAACAAACAGCCTTGGTTTCTACTGAGTCTTATCGTTTCTGTTCCTTCCATAGCTACTATGCTTTCATTTCTTTTCAACCCGGTCTCATTCGGCTCTGTTGATGCTATATTTCCACCATTTATTTAACTTTGTAGCTCTTTGTGACAATATGCCGCCAGAAAAGATGTTGCCTTTTGCTGCTCAAGTGGTTAGTTTAACTTTTATGGCGTTCAAATAGTTAACATCAAAACTAGCTTAGTATTTCAGACATGGTTTTATGAATGCAAGAAAAGCTTCTGATACCCTGCTTGTCAAATCTCAGGCTGGTATTGGCTGCAGAGGGTTGGGAGCCAGAACCGGTCTTCCACAACGTACAGATCCTCGATTGGCTTCTTTTTTACTCTAGAGATCCCAAGCGATGGCCAGAGTCCTTATGTGGTGGCTAAAATGGAAACAGCTTCTGGCCGTCAGCTTGGTCTTTTTCTTACAGTGTTAATTGCAGGTTTTTTCTGGACTGATATCCTGATATTCTTGTTGGAACACTTGCCTTAGATGACATGATTCTCGTTAGTTATCACTGTTCATTACTTTGGACACCTGCCTCTTTGTTCGTTAGTAGAGACAAGTGTTTATGAGTGAGGTCGGACTATTTATTTGATGTATTCTATTACATAATTACAAATTACAAAGAATAATATAATAGATATTTGCTTTCACATCTCTTGTATGGATCTAATTTCTGATTGTTGTGATATATTAGCATTGTATTTCGTTAGAAACTATTTCTTCATTCTCGAGCAAATTGTGTTTTCACAATTTTAAGTAAAGCATATTTTTGGATGAAAAAAATCTGTGTTTTATGCATTTATGAGGCTTCAAGCGATAAGGTATCTAAAATTTCTTGTTCACCTTTTATTTCAGGGCATGCATATTTTTATTCTTCTTAAGCCATTTAGTTGCGAGATGTTTAAGACTTTTTATTCACTCTTTTTAAAAAACGTAGATTTCACATTCCCTTTTAAGTTTTTTATGCAATAATGCGCTATACTGTTTTTGGGTATTTCTTTTGACAAAAACAATTATGATATTCATCGTGACAAAAGAATTATTGAAGTAATCATCATCAACGCATGTGTAATGACAATCTAAGTATATACTATGCAGAAGTGAACGCTTTGCATCTCATAGATTCTAATTCGTTGAAAAATTGGCACAAAACATTTACATAAATGGTAACTTGGTTCATTTTCCATAACTAATTGTAAGCAACAAAAGATAAAATCACAATTTAGGGCCCTCGTTTGATTGTGCTTCTATTATCATTTTTAATTTCCATCCTTTGAAAGAATGGTTATGAATTTTTATATAAAAATAAAAATATATTTGGATGATTTGTTTGAAAATATTGATTAGGTTAGATATAGGGATGAAAAATTATTGGATTCAAAATTTTTTATGCATTAAAAGACGTATTTTTTCAAAAATATGTACATTTAAATTGTTTTGAAATGATATTGATTACTTTAGGTCAAATTAAATTTAAATTCATTTCATAAGATAAGAGAATAAGGGTTCATTTACTTCAATTAATGGGATATATAAGTGGTAGATAAAATGAGAGATTGGATGTGGGATGAGATTATTTAGTAATAATAATATATTTACTTTGAAGGATAATATAAGTGATAAAATAACACCATATTTACATTGATTGATTAATTATAATTGATTGGACATAGTTTACCATAATGTCCTTCATTGGAATTATAAAAAAGAAAGCAAAACAAAACAAAACAAAAACAAAAATAGCAAAGAAATAAGACTTGGAGAGAACATGCTTTTGACATAATCAGGTTTCCTCAACAAAAATGTCCTTCCTCCCTGATGGGATGGAGTGTTCACTCCACCCATTTCTACTTCGTTTCTATCGATCTTCTGGGTTGATGCGTGAAAAAACTATGGACGAATTTGGAAGCGTTGTGTGATTTAAAAAAAAAAAAACCTCCTTGTTGATGGTCAAACCTCTAATCCCTTTCTCACTTTCTGCTTTTCAAATAGAAATTGAAGAATCGATTGGGAAACTCATGCTT
>JACFYI010001385.1:1156932-1169134 GCA_014898755.1 Handroanthus guayacan | reverse complement strand
CAAGTTTTTCCCTTTTAGTTTATTTTTGAAAAAGCAGCCTGCTCAATTCTTTCTGCCACTTCTGCGTGCATCGGAGCAAAATAGAAAGAACTATTTGTTGATGGAGGGCCATTTATGTAATTGTCAAAAAAGACAATGAACTTGTCAGGTGCTTGATAGCCCAATCACAGCATTTTCAACTTGATAATTTATCAAGAAAACTAAAGGATTTGTACCGGGCCATGCATATTCACGGGCTAAGCAACATTTTTAATCGCATTATTAGCCCATATAACTTATTCTATCAAGCCTAATCAGGCAATGTAAATGGGCCCTAATGGGATAGATGCTGATGAATGAATATAAAAATATTAATTAAAAAAAGATGTTTAACAAGTAATTTTCAATTTTTTTAAATAATTAAAGATGTGAAAATATGCCATGCAAATGTAACCAAATCGGCCGTTGGGATCTCACTTCTGACTTTTCAAATTTATTGCCAAATTTGGCACGAAATATTCACATAAATGATAACTTAATTAATAAATTATTTATTACTAAAAATTGACAAAGTTGATGTGAGCTATGAAATAGCGCGTGAATATAGCGCATGACGTGGGCCCCACCACATCCGCGTTTCTCAGCTGTCTGATCTGTGGAGCCTTGTAATCCCGGATTTGCAATAACGGGAATCTAGGGAGGGCCTTAATGTAATTCAGTCCATTTATTAAACTTAATAATTAAGTTCTAATTACTGGTCTTAATTGGCAATTTGTAATAAAACGAAAGACCAATTCCCCGAACAACGTGGGACTGGGACAGAAGACAAAAGACCATCTTTCAAAAATTAAAAGAAAAATAAAAAAAATCCGTTTACTTAGCAGTTAGCAGAGCAAAGGAGTTTTATTTCCTTTTACTGTTTTCTTTCATTAATCCCTCAACTACACCTACACCTCTCCGATTTTTTGACTTTTCACTGAAAAATCGGACTGGTGGATATACAGATCTCATTGTACTGTCAGTCTTTTGATTATATTTGTTGATTTTTTATGGGTTGTAAGTTGGGAGAAATCCAAGATTTTGTGTAAAGATTAAAGGGATTTTTTGTGGGATATTGCTAGATTGAAGTGATTTCAGATTTGGTTTTTTGATTCTTTGAAGTGGGAGAAGCGGTGGTGGATTGATCTGTTTTTGGTGAACTGTTGTTTATTTGTTTTGAGGTTTGGTTTTCTTGGGGAGTGGTGTCGGATCGAGGCAGGACTGGAGTTTCTGATCTGAGTGAAGTTGTTTGGAAAAATGGTAGGGAATTTTGTTCATTGTCCCTTTTTTGTTATGTTTTGTTGTTCTTGAAGTGCTTGTGGCATGGTTCTTTGATGAATCTTGTTTTTTTCTTGAAAACTTGATTTGTGGTTCATTACATCTGAGTTCTTGATATTTTTCCTTTTATTTTTCTGTGTATATTGGTAATATATAAGTAAATGAATTCCATGATCTGTTGTCCCTGCGCCCAATGCCAGTTTGTTTGTGTGAGCATGACCTCTTTTTGTAATTTATGGTTTGACTTGTAATCCATAAATTTAGTGAACCTGGAAACTGGCCCTTTGAAGGCCAATATGAACTTCCTTGGTTTTATCGTGGAGTTTCTCTCTGTATAAAACATTTTAAATGAGAACGAGGAGGCCTCTCCTTTGGGGAAGTTGGTTTTGGGACTAATGTTATAATATTTTTGAAAAATTGGGATGAAATTCACGAATTTAAAAGCATGGGACTATAAATACTGACCCCCAATCTTGTGGGGGTTAGAAATGCAATTTTGCCTATTTATAAGAAACCTAAGAAGATCAAACTCCTAAACCAATCAATCTAGCATCACTGAGTACGTAAATGATCCCTCCGTGATATTAGCATTTTCATTAAAATTCCTAACAACTAGATTATCTTGATAGAGATTAGAGTATTAAAAGTTATGGATACTTGAAATAATTATTGCATCCGGAAAATATATATTTTGACTTTCTTCAAACCAAAATCTCTCGAAGGCATTAACTAAATTATTGTTAAGTTTTTCCCTACAACCAAACATATCAATTAACTTAAATCCTAATAAATTGTCACAAATTATAATAGGAATATAAATGCTAAAATAAACTTAGATTTAGGTAAAGATTCATGATTGCGTTTGAGTATTTTTTATGCGAAGTTATGAGACTGTTGAGGGACATGACTTGAATAAAAAAAATTTTCCACTCTTTATCAATGTTTAAAAAATCGGACCGGTGATCGAATTGATGGCCTTACTGGTTACTAGGTCAACCGGTTTAATCACTGGTTCAATCGGTATGACGTCATAATTATATTTATTTTTATATGAAATTTTATATAAATATAAATATATATATATTAAAAAATACGAAAAATGCAAAATATATATATATAATGAAAAAAAATAAAAATATGCCTACTATTTATGAAATTTTCTCCAACTCTACCCCATAACAATATCCAGACATCAATTAATATCATTCATTTAACATGTCAAATCATAAAGTAAATCTTACCAAAAAAAAATATTCTTAAATATCTATTACAATACCAACACCAATATTACAACAGACAATAAAGTAACAATACACAAATCTTCAATAATTTTCCGAGCTCAGTAGAAAAGTATATTGAAAAAGTTTTCTTTTTTGGTTAGGCCACTAGCATTGTAACAACTTTTTTATGTTAATTTACGAAATAATTTTTATTACAAAATTTCACTAAAAATTTTTTATTACAAAATTCTTCTGTTGAAAAAGCTGAAAATTTTTTCCTTTGTTACAAATTTTTCAATAAAAAAATTTCAATTTGTCTTTCTTTATGAAAAATTTCAATAACAAAATTGTTCAATTATACAAAATTTGTAATAAAATTTTTTAGTGTTGTTTAGAATTTTTCAATTTTTTTTTTTTAACTGGTTCAACCGATTTTTAGCTTGATCGAATTTTATCATCAAATCGGACTGGAACCATTGCTAGTTCCTGGTCAAACCGGTCGGACCAGCCGGTCCGGTCCGATTTTTTTAATCACTACCCTTTATCTGATTTTGCCACTTGGTTTGTATTTTGTTGCTTCTAAGTCTGCAAACAACATGCACAAACATAAAAAACTTCAATTAAAAGAGATTTTCAGCAAGAAAATATGAAAAGAAAAACATTTATGTGAGCCTAGGTATTTCAGATACAAAATCAAGGTGATGTAGAGTGAGAGAATATGATTTAAGAGTTTTTCCCACCTTTTATTAAGTTAGCGACTTGGTTCCAACCCTGGCATGCACAACCATGAACAAATTTTAATTAAAAGAAAATTTTAGCAAGAAAGGGTTACTCCCTGAATCGATAGAATTTTTTTACTTTTTATCTTTGTTTTTCAATGCAAATTCTAGAGAGAGAGAACGATGAAAAATCTTGAGATGAAGAATGATAAAAGAGATAGAATTGTAGAGAACATGGACTTTATGAGAGAGTTGAGATAACATAAATTTTATTGGAGAGTTGCAGAAAATGTTGATTTTGTAGATTAGTAAGTTTCTCAAAAAAATATAAATTTTAATAAAACACTTATAAAATTAACAATCAATAAAAAATTTCAATTTAATAAAATAATTTAAAATTTGAATTCACGATTTTGGTCAAAATTGATTAGATTGAAGTCAAACACTACTCTCAACTATATATATATATATATAAATTTGGATTTATGTTTCTGGGTGCCATGTTTGCCCGCTTTAGTCGAGGGATGGCGTTTTAGGGCTTGTTGGCTATTTGAGACATAAATTTAGGTTTTGTTTATTGCTTTCGAGTAAAAGATCCGCCTTCATGGCTGGAACCTATCTCACCGCCTGTATGGCTGATTGCCGCCTTCATGGCCAGGCTTTATCAGGATCAGTTTCATATTTGAAAACTATGTATACCTGGGGCCCCCTTATGGTATCAGAGCCATGGTGTTTGGCAAAGTATTAAGACATGGTAGTCTCAACACAGATATCATTTTAATGAATATCATTAGCAGAAAAAATACTGTTAAAAACAGTATAAAACAAGAGTATGATATACCCCAAAATCTAGAAGAACTTAATAGATGGACAATTCCAAAAGTGGAACCAAAGACGATATACCGTCTAGGAACTTTTGAAAAAATAGGCTTAAAACAAGTAGTTAAAACTACTGAAGAGGCGATTTCTCTTGATAAGGATGAGATGATCATCAAACTTCTTAATGAAGGAGACATAAATCATTATAGATTTGATAAAGCTGATTATAAATTTATTCATATTGGTCTGGTGCAAATTGCATTTAAGCCCTTAACTTTAGAAGGTTTGCCTGAAAGTTTTCTTGCTGCTTTACGAGATGCTCGTAATCTTAATTGGAAACAGTCCCTAATGGGATTAATACAATCCAGTTTGGCCCATGGCCCAGTTTATTTTGATATTTATCCTAATTTGCAATTATCATTATCTGATGTTAATATACTTGATGCCCTTACTTTAAATGTTAAAACGCATGGTTATAATTATGCACCAGGATCCGAAGCTATATGTGTTTGTTATAGAATTTATTTCAAACCACTTCACACACTTAATCCACAGTGTAGAATAGTGGATAAACCCATAAATGAAACAATTCTCATAGAAACAAATTTTAGCAAGTCGAATATTACGACTAGAAGACCTATAAAATGGGAAGAAATAACCTTTCCTGAAAATTGGATAATAGAAAAAGCTGTACCTCCTATGCCAAAGACACATCATAATATTACTAATATTATACAAGTACCAGATGGAACTGTTCAAATACAGTTAGAAGATAGTTGAAAACTACTAGAACCACCTACTACAAAGTCTAGAATATCTAGATCTTCATCATCTACGTCATTTTACTCTCATATTTCACCACTAGATTATGTTGTTGAAACACCATCTAGAGCCTCCACATCTCATATAAAAGACCAGGTTAAAAAACTACCTTCAGAAGAATCTGAAACCCAACATGATAGAGTTGATGAGTTAAGAATCTCACGTAATAATATTGTTCATCCAGTTTATAGAACTCACGATGAAGAAATAACTGAATCTGATATGGATTTTTCTATAGGTAATAATCGAATTTGAAAAAATCAGTTTCATGGAAAATAAACCAAAAATTGATTTTAGTCCGGGATCTTCGGCAAGAAAGACAATTCAAAAAGAATTTAATCTACCCAAATGGGAACCATTTAAAAAATGGTTATTCAAGAATTTTACTCAAGAAGATAGAAAAGAGTTTTCTAAAAAATTTTATACTCAACTTGCAGAAAAAAATCAATTTATACCCTTCGTTCCTTGGCTTATAACCAATTACGTTGACAATTATATTTCTGTCATAGAAAGAAATTATAAGTTATCAGATGGTAAGATTTTGAAAGGAATATATCCTCCTCAACAACATTTCCACATGGAAACAAATAAAGCAAAATTATATTTTAATGCTTTTCAAAAACTTGTTGAAAATGAAACTCTCCAAGTAACAACAAATCAAATTAATAATTTGATAAAACAAGAAAATTATTCTAATATGTATTTAAATGTTTTAGAAGAACAAATTCATTCTCTGCATAATAGAGTTGAAGGATTATATTCTTTAATTTACAAAATTAAAGAAAGTGTCCAAAATAATAAAATTGAACAAGCAAGTAGCAGTCAGGAAGTCATAGCAACCCCTACTATTCAACCCCCTCCTGAAGTTAATAATTTCATTACAAAGCCTGTCAAGAAAATAGAAAAAATCCTTGATGAAAAATTTAAAGATTTAAAAATCAATACTCTTGAAAGATATGATAATATTGAAGAGAAATCAAAATTTTTTCCTAATAAAAGGAAAGAAGTTAATGATACTATTCATAAGATTAGTTATGCTCATAAGCCTAATATGCGTCATTACTATTATCATAGACCAACTCTCCAGAATGTTCTTCATGAGGAACAGGAATATATAGTTAATAATAGTTATAATGGTAAGAACATCTATGAATGGAATTTGGATGGCTGTGCCGAAAGATAGATTTATAATATGGTTCATAGAATGTTAATGTATGCCACTATTTCTAAAAATAATGGTAATAAGGATAAAACTGTGGCTAATATGATTGTTGCAGGTTTTACGGGCCAATTAAAAGGCTGGTGGGATAATTATCTCACTATTGATAATAGAAATAATATTCTTAATACTGTCAAAAAAGAATCAGGTACAGAAACAGAGAATGCAGTTTACACTTTAGTTGTAAACATAGTTGAGCATTTTACTGGCAGATGGACTGATAATAGCGAAACCATCAGAACACTTCTTAATAATACAAAGTGTAAGTCTCTTACTAAATGGAGATGGTATAGAGATACGTTCCTTTGTAGAGTTTATGAACTAAGTGAAGCTAATATCAATCACTGGAAAACCAATTTTATAAATGGTTTACCTAAATTATTTGTTGAAAGAGTCAGAAGGACTCTTAGAAAAGATGGAACTCATATAAAATATGAAAATTATACTTATGAGAAACTCATAGGTACATGTGTTTCAGAGGGTCTAGCCTTATGCAATGAAATAAAACTTAATAAACAAATTAAGTTCGAACGTCTTTCTGAAAAGAAAGAGTTAGGATAATTTTGTGGTCAATTTGGATTAGAACAACCAACCACTAGTAAGCCTTATAGGCATAAAAAAGACGATTATAAAAGAAAATCTTCTCATAAAAGAAAAAGTTATAAGTATAGAGAAGAAAAAAGAGAAAAAAGAAAGAAAGAAAGAAAAGAAAAACATAAAAAGGATCCTAAGGCATGTTATACATGTGGAAAAGTAGGACATTTTGCTGATAAATGTAAAATGAAGAAAAAGATTAATAATCTTAATATAGATGAGGAATTAAAAGAAACCTTATCAAAATTATTTCTAAATTCAGAAGATGAGGAAAGTTCTTATAGTGAGTCTGGTTCTGGATCAGAATCTTCAGAATCTGAAGATAATATCAAAGCATTAGAAAATGAAAATCTAATATCAGATTCCGAATCAGAGGAGAAATGTTGTGATCCTTGTAAAAAAGGAGAGTCATGTTTAAAACATGATAATGATGAATTATACCAAATAATGGCTCAATTTTCTGAATTAAATGTCCTTAACAATGAAGGTATTATGGATCTACTAAAATATATTAAAGATCCAGAGTTAAGGTCCAAGATTATAGATCAAGTGGAGAATACTCCAGGCACTTCAGAAGTTTATAATAAAAGTACTGAAAATTATATTTTCACTTCTCCAGAACCTTATACTATGCAAGAAGTTCAACGACTCTTAAAAGAAAGACAGAGAGTTGAAACTCCTGTCACAGTACAAGATTTGGTAGAAGAGGTTAATAACCTCAAGAATGAGATTCATAATCTCAAAGTCAAAAATAAATATTTTGACAAAAGAATTTCTAAATTAGAAAATAATAACAATCAAATGATTACTCTTCCTAATATAAATTTTGAAAATCATGAGTTTTCAGAAACTGAGAATTTTCTCTCAACTCTTGAGATGGTTACGTCTAAAAAATGGTTCATAAAAATTAAATTATTAATTGATAATAATTTCCAAAAAGACTTTACAGCTCTTGTTGATAGTGGAGTAGATTTAAATTGCATTCAAGAAGGGTTAATTCTAATCAGGTATTTTCATAAAACCACCCACTCCCTTAGTTCTGCCAATGGTCAAAAATTGAAAATTAATTATAAAATACCAAAAGCTTTTATATGTCAAGCAGAAGCTTGTATACCCACAAGCTTTTTACTTGTAAAAAATATTACAAACCAAATTATACTTGGTACTCCATTCTTAAAGAAAATATTTCCTATAAAAAATATTGATGAGAAAGGGTTTATAGGAACCTTTCAAGAAAAAGAAGTAAATTTCCAGTTTATAACTGAACCTTTTACAAGAATGCTTCATGAAGTAAAAAATTTACTTATAGCAAAAAGTCAGCAATTAAATTTTCTTAATCAAGAAATTAGAATTTTGACAATTGAAGAAAAACTTCAGAATCCTAAATTACAGGATAAGATCAAATTAATAAATAGTCAGTTTTCGTTACAAATTTGTAATGATCATCCAAATACTTTCTGAAATAGAAAAAAACATATTGTCAGTCTTCCATATGAAGAAAATTTTAAGGAAATTAATATCCCCACCAAAGCTAGACCATGTCAAATGAATACTGAATATTTAGAATTATGTAAAAAAGAAATTAATTCTCTTCTACAAAAAGGTTTAATAAGACCTTCCAAGTCTCCTTGGTCTTGTACGGCATTCTATGTTAATAAACATGCTGAGCAAGAAAGGGGTGTCCCAAGACTTGTCATAAATTATAAACCTCTTAATAAAGTTTTAAAATGAATCAGATATCCAATTCCTAATAAAAAGGATTTATTGGATAGGCTATATGATGCAATCATATTTTCAAAATTTGATTTAAAGTCAGGATACTGGCAGATTCAAATAGCTGAGAAAGACAGGTATAAAACTGCTTTCAATGTGCCAGTAGGGCAATTTGAATGGAATATTATGCCATTTGGTCTGAAGAATGCTCCTTCAGAATTTCAAAATATCATGAATGATATATTCATTCCTTATAGTGAATTTATAATAGTTTACATTGATGATATATTGGTTTTCTCTAAAAGTATAGAAATGCACTTTAAGCATTTAGATATTTTTAGAAAAATCATTATACAAAGTGGACTAGTCATATCTAGGCCAAAAATGTTACTTTTCCAAACAAAAGTAAGATTTCTTGGACATAATATAGAAAAAGGAAAAATTATTCATATTAATATAAGTATAGAGTTTACATCTAAATTCCCTGATAAAATTATAGATAAAACCCAATTACAAAGATTCTCACGAAGTCTAAATTATATCTCTGTTTATTATAAAAATCTTGCAGAAGATATAGCTATCTTATATGATAGGCTAAAGAAAATTTCTAAACCATGGTCAGAACAGCATACTAAGGCAGTTAAGAAAATTAAACAAAAAGTAAATAACCTTCCTTGCTTAATGTTAGCAAATCCTAACTGGGAAAAAATCATAGAAACTGATGCCTCAGATATAGAATTTGGAGGGATTTTAAAACAAATCCGTCCAGATACTAGACAAGAATATCTTGTCAGATTTCATTCAGGAAAATGGAATAATAGCCAGAAAAATTATGCAACTATTGCTAAAGAAATTCTTGCAATAGTAAAATGTGTTCTTAAGTTTCAAGATGATTTATATAATAAAAAATTTATTATAAAAACTAATTGCCAATCAGCTAAATATATGTTCAATAAAAATTTCAAACATGATGTTTCTAAACAAATGTTTGCAAGATGGCAAGCTCATTTAGCCCCATTTGATTTTATTATACAATATAAAAAGGGCTCAGATAATAGTCTGCCTGATTTCTTGTCCCGTGAATATTTGTAGGAATAATGTCTTCCTCTGCATATTTTTGTGATAATATCACAAGACTAAAAATAAGAATACGAATCTATGAAGGCTTAATAGAAGTCAAGAAGTTCCAAATTAGGGCCTTGAGACTCTTTCATATGCTTGATACAGATATTATTGAACAACTTAGTCAAAAATTTGATGAACTAAGAGCCTTAAAGGTTAAACATAAAAGACTAAAAGATCTTTTAACAGTTCTTATTGCTGCTTAATATATATACAGAAATGATCCCACGAGGAAGAGGACAATCCTCTTATAGAGGAAGAGGTGGACGAGGTGAAAGGGTAATAGCCCAACATGGTTCCCAAAGGCTAATAGCCTCACATGTTTCTAATACGGCATCATCTTCTACTGGTAATACCCAATCTGAAGATCCTTTATATAAACAATTTCTTGAATACAAGAAAAAGCATGATGCAGAAAGCAGTAATACTGCCACTTATGCTAATATCACAAATGAGGAAGTCGAAGAAGAATCTGATTCTTTCATCTATGAAAAATCATTTTCAAAAGAAGTAATACTTCTCATTGATTATAAAGACCTGAAATTTCAGGATGAACCCTGGACTTTAATGCAAAAGTATCTTGATGTGGCATCATATGCTGCAATGTCTTATAAACAAAGGTCTCATTTTGAGCATATTCTCAAAATCACAGAATCTTGTGAAATTCAGCATTTTTATCCGACTAATAGCCGGACAAGTTATAATTTTAGTAAAATTATTATAAAAAAGATTATACTACCTGAAGAGTGGGGAATGAGTACCCTCAAAGAAAAAGAATATTATGTCCCTGAAAATAAAATCTCAGTAAAATTCAATTATTGGGATTATGTAGAAGCCTTTAATAAAGCCTTCCTTTATGAAAATCATAAGAAAAAACATTCCTGGTTTATCAAGGTATGTTCCCATGTTTATACACGTGATATCCCAATCTGGTTCCACAAATGGTGGATTTTTCATGGTCCTTCCCCAAAAATCCTTTCGGAGCCATACTCTTCAGCTTACACGGATTATATCCACCTTTCTCCAAATTAATAAATTTGGAACATGATAAGAAATGGTGTGAGGGAATAGCCTCATTACATTTTTTCATTGAATTTTCTATTCCTTGGATCTGGAAATGGAGTCCAGAGGTTGATTATGATTAGTACAATTTCCCTTGCTTAAGAAGAATATTCTTCACCAAATTCTAGAATAAAATGATTTTGGAAGATCCAGAAACAAGGCAGCCTCATGGTCAAGAAACTCTTGATTTAATAAAATCAAGAATGGATGAATATCGTCTTCAAATCAAAATAAAACAACAAAGGGAATCACCCAACCAGTTCCAAAAAATAAAAAGAAAGCTAATAATGCAAAAAGGAACAATTTCCAAAAAAGAATTGATTGCTTCATATTTTGAAGAAGTAAAAAAGGATTTCTTAAAAAATATGGAAGAAGAAATCGGAGCTGATAATAAATCAGACACATCCATGGCCACTTCATCCAAAGGAGAAAATTCTTTCATATGCCTGGCAGGAGAATCTCAAGACCCAGAAGAGGAAATTCCAACAGCAGATGATATTTTTGCTGCCCTCACTGACACCCTTCTCGAAAATTTCAAAAAGAAAACAGGAGAATCATCCAACAGTCAGCAATAATGATTGCAAAAAGACAAAAAGTTACTATTCATAGGTCAATTTCACTGTTGTAATAGTACTATGGCGGATCTGAAAATTTTGGAATCCGCAATTAGGCCTTTTTAATTTTGGTTTGAGGTACAGACTTTGGCCTTTATAAGGCACCTCACTCTAGTTCCAAAGGCAGAATTCCTGCTAGCTCTTCTCTTCTCTCTCTCCCTATCTTTTGTAATCAACTCTCTCCCCCTATAAATTTTCACTTTTATAATAAAGCAAAAGGGAGTTCCAGCCTCCCGTCTATTCTGGTAATTTCCCTACCCTTTACTGCTTTTATTTACTTTCTGTTTTGATATTTGGCCTGAATGACAGGCTAAGTCATTAATCTGTGTTGAGCTACATGTCTCTTTACTTTACCTAAGCTTTCATGGCCTAACTTCCGCAAGTAACTCAGAATATACAAAGTAACCAAGTATGAAACGATGCCTGAAAAGGTTTCGGAAAGCATAAATAAATTTGGATTTATGTTTCTGGGTGCCATGTTTGCCTGCTCTAGCCGAGGGATGGCGTTTTAGGGCTTGATGGCTATTTGAGACATAAATTTAGGTTTTGTTTATTGCTTTCGAGTAAAAGATCCGCCTTCATGGCTGGAACCTATCTCACCGCCTGTATGGCTGGTTGCCGCCTTCATGGCCAGGCTTTATCAGGATCAGTTTCATATTTGAAAACTATGTATACCTGGGGGCCATATAAGAAGTAAGAAATAAAATGTGATTTCGGAATTTATTAAAAATAAGAAATAGGAGAGAAAATAGGATTTTAAATTTAAATTATCGATCACAACTAAAGATAGTCCAAAGATTACCAATAAGCAACTACTCCCTCTTATTTAATAATATTCCCAATCCATATCTTGATTCCTGTGCTAAGCTGATGCTGTAATGGTGACACGCGTGACTCTCCAGTCTCCACTACTCACTTCCTGCTCCAGGAACCGCTTGGGTCAAACCCGCATTCTCTCTACTATACTCACTTCACTCTTCATCCCCTTCAAGGTAATTTTCT
>JACFYI010001385.1:1140784-1154953 GCA_014898755.1 Handroanthus guayacan | reverse complement strand
ACTCCATTTCCCGAAAACCTTCGAATCAAACGACTTCCTAAGCCATATCTCGTGTTAATGCTAAATTTGTTTGCTGAATCTCATGTTTTTTAAGCTTAATTTAGCGTATTGTATTTATGCAGGTTTAAAATGTCGTCCTCTATGGTTCCTCCTCTTCCAGATAATCGCGTTGTTGTAATTCCTTTGCTTCTACTTCGTCTTCTTTATCTAAGAGAATCGTGTTCTTGACAACTGTTTGTTTATTTCTTTTTGTGATTAAGTGAGTTGTGCTTGATTATGCAGTTGGGCTGCGGATTAGTGTCGGTGGACTTTTTAGCGGCTGTCGCTGCTTATCCGAAGCCAGATGATAAGACTAGGAGCACCAGCTTCAAGGTGATAATGATTACTTGGTACTCTAGTGATTGATGCTAACGCTTTAGTCTTTTCCTCGTTTTGAAGCGAACGTTATAGTGGCTTTTATATAGAGTTTTCTATCAATTAAATGATATTTTAGGTGGTGGAGGTCATCGTTGATCAATATGAATACAGTTTCAGAATTGTGTTCTTTTGTGGCTTTAAGAAGTATTTCTAACTGGAAGTTTCAGTTTGGAGCAGTGTTTTTTGACATCCAAATCGATTTTGGTTATGGTTTTTTCACATCCCAAACTGTTCCTCTGTTGAATTATGTGAAATCATTGATTTGGGTATTATTATCATTGTTATTTAATGTGGACTATGTTCGTCTTTTGGGGATAGGTTCAAGGAGGTGGAAATGCAGGGAATGCATCGATCTGTGCAGCTCGTCTGGGCTTGAAACCTAGGCTGATTTCCAAGGTCTATTAATTTCTGCAGCTGCTCACCGGAAAGTATTTGGTCATTCACATTATTAATGGGCAATTTGAATGTGGCATTTGTTGATTAGGTTGCTGATGATCCTCAAGGTAAAGGAATTTTGGAGGAGCTAGAGGCTGATGGTGTAGATTCATCATTTATGGTGGTAAGATTTCAATTCAGTTCCGAAATTGCAGTTTCGTAGGCAGATTTCCATCACTCCAGTCACATAGAGATTTTTGGGAGATCTGTAGTTAATCAAGAACAGTTCTTATGAAGTTTGAAGGCCATATGTACATAATGTCCATTCAATTGTAAGTCCTGATAAATTCTTCTTGCCTCCAGGTTTCTGAAGGGGGCAACTCGCCTTTCACCTATGTCATTGTTGATGAGCAAACGTGAGTGTTTCTGCTTTGTTGCCTTATTTTGCATTGACTGATCTGGCTGTCTTTACTCATAATCTCATTTTGTCTTTGTTAATGTTTCACTGTTAAAGTCAAATGTATCATTATTCTTGTGTTAGACAAATTAGTATGTGTGTAACAGAAAGGTTGTTGGGAACTTAAAGCATGAGCTTTGGCTCAACTGCCAGGTTGCTATAATTTTAACCTAGAGATCACTTGCTTAATGTTATAGAAATCTCTCCCAGGCTTAGGGCTAAGGTTATGGATGTCTGGTCTGGAGCTCTCCTGCTTTCCGTAGGCCTGAGCAGTGCTTCTTTACTTTCCATGAGCTGAATATCATCATTTTTGTATCGTGCTTTTCATTGAACATCAATGGTGAAGAAGTAAATACTTTTACTTTAAAAGAAGCAAAGTTGAGATGCATGGATATGTGGTGTCAATATTTTTCTGTTATCTTTCAGGAAAACTCGGACTTGTATTAACACTCCAGGATATCCTCCCATGATACCTGATGAGCTAACAGAATCGAATTTGTTAGCAGCTTTGGATGGAGCGAGGCTAGTGTATTTTGATGGAAGACTGCACGATACTGCTTTAGTTCTGGCTCAGGAGGTGATTACACTTGGATCCAATCTTCTATTCATTTAAAATGGTCTTCGTTGCTGCTAATTTGATATACACTTTCTCTTGAGGGTAAACCACACTTGTCCGGATTTTCCAGTGCAGGCAACTCGCAGAGGGATTCCTATTCTGATTGATGCAGAAGGGGAGGGAGAAGGCTTGGATGACCTTTTGGATTTGTCTACCTATGCCATATGCTCTGCAAAATTTCCTGAGGTATCTGCATTGCCATTTTTATGTGCTATTTCAAAATGTTTATCAAATAAATTGTTTTATTTAAAGGCTCATTTACGTTGTTGCACCTTAATGTTCCCATCTGACTAAGCAGTGAATTGCATAATTTCCTGCTTTGGTAAGACTGACCTCTCTCTATTAATGAATTGAGTGGTCTGTGATTCATTAAGTGTTAAACATGGTTTGCCTGGAAAATCTCTAATAATGAAAGACAAATAATTCGCAAGCAGAAATATTATTGTTGTACTTACTGAAAAATGCATAACAAAGGTTTACAATAAACCAGTGTCAATGGGTGAAGAGTGAAGACTGGCATGCGTGACTCTGAGACTATACTTTTACGCGATTACATTTGCTATCTTATGTGAGAACGTTGGTATGCTATCTCTGTTCTTTGTCTCACAGGCATGGACAGATGTTCCATCACTCCCAAGTGCACTTGTTTCGATGCTTCTTACATTGCCAAAAATCAAATTCGTAGTGGTTACATTAGGTGAAGATGGATGCTTGATGCTGGAGAGGTCAAGTGGTGTGTAAATGTATTGCTTTTGTGCTGTCAATTCTTAGTTGTTTGTTAAATAGTTAGATGCTCGAGGGAAAGATGGATGTCCGTCTTTTCCTGTATAGTTTGCATCTATTTTGACATTTTCTTGTTTGCAGAGAATGGTCTATCTGAAGAAGTGGATGTGGATGATTTGTTGGAGACACTGAAGCATAAAAAGGACAGTAACATGACCTTGCCAACATGTATATCATCGGTAATTTCTTTCGTGGAAAAATTCTCTGTTTTTTCCTACTATATATTATCTTCCAACATTCTTCACAGCTTAAGGTTTATTGGTTTACTTTCCATATTTCATTTTGGCTATAATAAAGAAGGTGCATGAGTTTCAACTCTCCTGCAATGTCAACTTGAGAAATCAACAATTATTTTGTAATATTTAAGTCCTACAAGTTTCTGTTGATTCAACTATTTTAAAAAGAAAGAAAGAGAAACGGCTGATTTAACTAAGAATCTGGATGCAATTTGCTGCATTTTAAATTATCTGCCGACCAACTTGTTTCTCCCTTTGCCCGTCAAGCCACATAACAACTAAATTCTATTCATTTTGTCCCTATGCTGTATCACTACAGGCAACATTTTGTAACCTTTATTCCCAACTTCTTGGAAAGAGTTCAGACCTTGAAGTTCTAATTACATGCAGCTTTTTTCACAATGACCTGTACTTGTATGTTTGAGAAGCATGCACAAGTTTTCGCCTTTACAAGTTCATGCACCTGATAATTGGATGTGATAAGAAAAGAGTACTTCTTCTAGAGCATGTTAGTTGTATCTATATGGTACATTAGGCTAGAAAAGGCTAAATCACATGACAGTCCTAGTCCACCAATTGCCAAAATTACTTCCTTACTACTAAATGAAATTGGAAATTTGAAAAAAAGTCACAATGCCATCTAAACTTTGTGCAGTAATTTTGTTCCATTTGCAATTTTATCTTTTAGAGTGAGGTGAAATTGCATGCCAAGGGAATAGGGACTGTGGGCGGCAGGCTGCTTTTAGGAACAGCCGAGAAGATCCCACCCTCCGAACTTGTTGATACTACTGGTGCTGGCGATGCATTTATTGGAGCAGTCCTTTACGGTTGGTAACCCAATAATATTTTTCTTAGTCCCTAAAATCTTGTTGGAAACGCTATAGCCTATAGCAGTTTTCATTGTAGCTCTATCAGTCAGTCAGAGATTGTATGGTTATGTTTTCATTTTTATTTTCCATTTCCACCATTTCTCATATTTGCAAAAGTAGTCGTCAGTTTTTTGTGTTAATGAAAATATATTTGGATAATTTGTTTGAAAATATTTAGTGTGATACATGTGTAGGGATGAAATATTTAAAACCTATACTTTTCTGTGCATAAAATGACGTTTTTTTTTTTTTTAAATTTTTCAAACATATATGTATATTTTGATTGTTTTGGCATGGTAGTGGGTGTTTGATGTACAGCCAAATTTTATTTTGATTGATGGGATTATAGGATAATATGTTATGGGTCGATATAATTGGAAATGAAAATAATTGGTACTTTTAACAGAAAGATAGATAAGCAAATGGTTTCCAGTTTTCAAATAGTAGAAAATGGAATAATATCCCTATGGAAATACAAACAAACCGCCTTAGTTTCTTGTGAATCTACTGTTTCTGCTCCTTCCATAGAACCGCCTTAGTTTCTTGTGAATCTACTGTTTCTGCTCCTTCCATAGCTCATATTATGCCTTCATTTCTTTTCAATATGGTCTGATTTCCGTTCTATTGATGCTATGTTTCCACCATTTATTTAACTTTGTAGCTCTTTGCGACAACATGCCCCCGGAAAAGATGTTGCCTTTTGCCGCCCAAGTGGTTAGTTAAACTTTTATGGTGTTCAAATAGTTAACATCAAAACTAGCTTAGTATTTCAGACATGGTTTTATGAATGCAAGAAAAGCTTGTGATACTCTGCTTCTCAAATCTCAGGCTGGTATTGGCTGCAGAGCGTTGGGAGCCAGAACCGGTCTTCCACAACGTACAGATCCTCGATTGGCTTCTTTTTTACTCTAGAGATCCCAAGTGATGGCCACAGTCCTTATGTGGTGGCTAAATTGGAAACAGCCTCTGGCCGTCAGCTTGGTCTTTTTCTTACAGTGTTTATTGCAGGTTTTTTCTGGACTGATATCCTGATATTCTTGTTGGAACACTTGCCTTAGATGAGATGATTCTCATTAGTTATCGCTGTTCATTACTTTGGACATCTGCCCCTTTGTTCGTTTGTAGAGACAAGTGTTTATGAGTGAGGTCGGACTACTTCGGATTTATTTGATGTTGTTAGGATATATATTTAGTATAGATCTAATATATCTCCTAAGTTAAGAAATTATATATTTTAGTATATTGTTTAGTTAGGAAACGTAATATTCTGGCATATCTATTAATTACGAAATATAATCTTTCTATATTTTGTACCGTCTCCACTCCTATATATAAGAGATGGGTTCTTCTCAATTAATGAATCCGCTATCTATTTCTCTCTACATAATGCTCCCATTCTATATTCTCTCTATTCTTTCATTTTAACAGATGTATTATCTTGTAGTTTATTACATAATTACATGTCGAAAGAGTGCTAACGGAACAATTTCTTGATTTGGCTCAGCTGTTTATGTCTGATGACAAATTTGAGTATTATTATGTTGTGCTATTTTTGGGAATGATGACCATTTGTTACTTCCAAAGTCCTCCGACTGAAGGGCTTATGGTAATATTAAATTTTGTCTTATATGGGAGAATCGAGGATCTCTAGACAAGATGTTTTTTTAGAAATAAATCTAGATTATTACTGGTAACTGGACAATACTCTGATTTAGTTGTGTCTTTAACATTTGTGGCAATTTAGAACATCATTTGTTCAAATTTATTAAACATTTCTTCATAAAAGTATTTGATTGTAAATATAATACCTTCGATGCACGCTAGATCTGTGAATTGAAATAAGTAATGAAACATGTGGTATAATAAATGATTCAACTTGGAATCCAAATGAGTAATGAAATACGTATTGGAACAAGAGATTCAAATTTTTTACTATCACCAATGTAATCAAGCACTAATAATTTTTCATTTCAATTCTTATTTTATCTCATATTTCATTACACAGATATCTGTAAGATACGTATAATTTTATGTTTTTATAAAAAAAATTATATATATTTTATGTTTTTATAATTTTTTTTTATATATTTAAAAAATATTTATAATATGAAGTAAGAAATAAAATATCCTTTTAGAAGAGAAAATCTTACCTGGTAGTCATGGACAGCGTGAGAAACATTTCCCCTTTTGCCATATATGGGTTTCCTCCCTCCCAGTTGTGGTCCGCAAACTAGCAACACGGTCACAATCAATAGGCTCATTTATAGGCCTGCCCTACTCTTGAGTTTTGATCCTTCAGCCAGTTGCGGCGGTGATGTATAAATGAAAAGTTAAACAAACTGGTTCTCTACTTCTCTCTGGGTTTATTAGGGCGCTTTTTTTAAAAGAAAAGAATTCTTTTTGATATATCTCCTAAAATCGAGGGTGTCTAGGAGACAAGACCATCCGCGACGTGCGAGTACGAAAAAATTCTTGTGCAGACATATTTCATTCTAACGCGCCAACGCTCTCACGCTCCATTTAGAAAAATATGATTACAATCTAAACACAATTTCGATCCTAATTATTTAATTATTACAAAGAATAATATAATAGATACTTGCCTTCACATCTCTTGTATGAATCTAATTTCTAAAATGTAATGAACTTGGATTGTTGTGATATTTTAGCATTGTATTTAGTTGGAAAATATTTCTTCACTCTCGAGCAAATTGTGTTTTCACAATTTTAAGTAAAAAATATTTTTGGACAAGAAAATTTGTGTTTTACACATTTATGAGGCTTTTAAGCGATAAAATATGTAAAATTTCTTGATCACTTTTTTGTTTCAGGGCATGCATTTTTATGTTCTTCTTAAGTTATTCAATTATGAGATGTTTAAGGCTTTTTATTTACTTTTCTTAAGGAACGTAAATTTCATGTTTCCTTTCAAGTTTTTTATGCAGTAATGCACTACACCATTTTTGGGTTTTTTTTTTATTTTTATTGACAAAAACAATTATGATATTCATCATGACAAAAGAACTGTTGAAGAAATCATCATCAACGCATGTGTAATCACAATCTAAGTATACATTATGCAGAAGTGAACACTTTGCATCTCATAGATTCTAATTTGCTGAAAAATTGGCACAAAACATTTACATAAATGGTAACTTGGTTCATTTTCCATAACTAATTGTAGGCAACAAAAGATAAAATCACAATTTAGGGGACGAGATCCTCTATTCTAAAATGGTGTTTCATTTCCTATTTCATGCTTTAAATACATGCCACGTGTATTAAATATTTTTTTATAAAAATAGTTAGCAATAAATGCATTACACGTGGTATTTATTTAGGGCCCTCGTTGGATTGCGTTTCCATTATCATTTTTAATTTCCATCATTTCTAAAATATGAAAGAATAGTTATGAGTTTTTATATAAAAGTATAAAAATATATTTGGATATTTTGTTTGAAAATATTGATCAGATTAGGTATAAAGATGAAAAATTATTAGATTCATAATTTTTTAAGCATTAAAAGGTGTATTTTTTCAAAAATATGTATATTTCAATTGTTTTGAAATGATATTGATTACTTTATATCAAATCAAATTTAAATTTATTTGATAAGATAATAGAGTAATGAAATAGATGCTGAGATGAATGAACATAGAAATATCAATTAAAAAAATGTTTAACAAGTAATTTTCAATTTTTTAAATAATAAAAAATGTGGAAATATGTCATGCAAATGTAACCGAATGGGCTGTTGGGATCTCACTTCTGACTTTTCAAATTTATTGCAAAATTTGGCACGAAATGTTCACATAAATGATAACTTAATTAATAAATTATTTATTACTAATTAATTAAAAATGGACAACACAAAATTGACAATGTTGATGTGAGCTACAAAATAGCGCGTGAACATAGCGTATAACGTGGGCCCCACCACATCCGCGTTTCTCAGCTGTCGGATCGTTGGAGCCTCGTAATCCCGGATTTGCAATAACGGGAATCTAGGGAGGGCATCAATGTAATTCAGCACATTTATTAAACTTAATTGAGTTCTAATTACTGGTCTTAATTGGCAATTTGTAATAAAACGAAAGACCAAATCCCGAACAACGTGGGACGGAAGAGAAAAGACTATCTTTGAAAAATTAAAAGAAAATAAAAAAATCCGTTTACTTAGCAGAGCAAAAGAGTTTTATTTGCTTATACTGTTTTCTTTCATTAATCCCTCAACTACACCTCTCCGATTTTTCGACTTTTGATTGAAAAATCGGACTGGTGGATATACAGATCTCATTGTGCTGTCAGTCTCTTGATTATATTTGTTGATTTTTTTTGGGTTGTAAGTTGGGAGGAATCCAAGATTTTGTGTAAAGATTAAAGGGATTTTTTGTGGGATATTGTTAGATTGAAGTGATTTCAGATTTGGTTTTTTGATTCTTTGAAGTGGGAGAAGCGGTGGTGGGTTGATCTGTTTTTGGTGAACTGTTGTTTATTTGTTTTGAGGTTTGGTTTTCTTGAGGAGTGGTGTCTGATCGAGGCAGGACTGGAGTTTCTGATCTGAGTGAAGTTGTTGGAAAAATGGTAGGGAATTTTGTTCATTGGCCTTTTTTTGTTATGTTGTGTTGTTCTTGAAGTGCTTGTGGCATGTTTCTTTGATGAATCTTGTTTTTTTCTTGAAAACTTAATTTGTGGTTCATTGCATCTGGGTTCTTGATATTTTTCCTTTTATTTTTCTGTGTATTGGTAATATAATCTGATAGGTACTCTTCGTGAGCATTGTTCTTGAAGTGCATGTGGCATGGTTCTCTGATGAATCTTGTTAGTTTCTTGGAAGAATGGTCCGTGGTCCGTTGCATCTTGGTTCTTGATGTTCTTGAAGTGAATGTAGCATGGTTTTCGATCGATCTTCTTATGTTCTCGAAAACGTGATCTGTAGTTCTTTCAATCTTGGTTCTTGATTTTTCATTTTTGTATTAATGCATTTCATCTGATATTTTCTTTTGATAATAATTCCATATTGTTGTAATCCATTGAACGGTGCTGTTTAGTGAATGAATTCCATGATCTGTTGTCCCCGCGCCCAATGCCAGTTTGTTTGTGTGAGCATGAGCTCTTTTTGTAATTTATGGTTTGGCTTGAATTTACGAAATGGATGGTGTGCAGCACTGCATTAATTTCGAGAAATTTGATTATGCATGGAATCATTATGTTAAACGAATTTGAGGAGGCCAAATGAAGGTCAGTCAGATATACATGTTTGATCACCCAGCAATATATTTGTTACTAATTCAAGTGTGAAGAAATTATATTTTCATTCTTTCCTACTCCACCTTTTAAGTAAACTTACTGCCAACTGAAAATTAAATTTTATATAGTTAATCCATTAAATCATTTACGCACCTATATTCATTTGATACTGTAATTTTTGTAGCATGTAATTAGAATTGTTGCATGACAGTTTGAAGTTCAAAGATGGCATTCACGTAAAATCTGATATATAACTCAAATTTTAAATCACATGAAGTTTGTTGACCGCATAGGCTTAAGCAGTCATATCCTTTTGATGTCAAAGTGTTTATGCTGCATGCAACTTGTAATCCATAAATTTAGTGAACCTGGAAACTGGGCCTTTGAAGTTCAATATGAATTTCCATGGTTTTATCATGCAGTTTCTCTCTGTATAAAACATTTTAAATGAGAACGAGGAGGCCTCTCTTTCGGGATATTGGTATTCATCATGTTGAGGTCATTTCTAATAGCTTGAAATTGTTGAACTTTTGTAGGTTGCTTCAGTCACTTTAGGGGTTGGGTCTCTTGTTTGGTTGGAGGATCCAGATGAAGCCTGGATAGACGGCGAAGTTGTGTCAGTCAATGGCGAAGACATCAAGGTCCTTTGTACATCAGGGAAGACGGTTAGTTCTGTGTCACAACTTGAAAATACCTTTCAATTTTTATTTGCTCCAAACATTTTTTTTTTGGGGTTAAAATTACTCATCAATGACTTTCATTGGTTTTGATGTTCATTTAGTCCCACCTTGTATGCTTTATAAGTTGGTTCTTTTTCCCCTAGTGAAATGAATCCATTCAAGGATTTGATGAGCAGGCACTTTCTGTCAACCATTTCCCATTTCTGCAGGTTGTGGTTAAGTCATCCAACGTCTATCCCAAAGATGCTGAAGCCCCACCCTGTGGGGTGGATGATATGACAAAGTTGGCGTATTTGCATGAACCTGGAGTTCTACATAACCTAAAATCTAGATACGATATCAATGAGATATATGTAAGTTCCACGTTATTTGTTCACAATATGACATGTTCCCCAAGCTTGTCCAATATCGCTGAATCCATTCTTCTCCACCATTTTTTCAGACTTACACTGGGAATATATTGATTGCCGTAAATCCTTTTCAAAGATTGCCTCATCTCTATGATAGTCATATGATGGCACAATATAAAGGAGCAGCCTTCGGTGAGCTGAGTCCCCACCCTTTTGCTGTTGCAGATGCTGCATACAGGCATGTCTTTCTTTTAGTTGGTGACTTTTGTTCTATATTTAGGTTTACGTCTCTGTTAAAGTGACCATTTCATGGGCACAGGGTTATGATAAATGAAGGAATAAGTCAGTCGATTTTGGTTAGTGGTGAGAGTGGGGCAGGTAAAACAGAAAGCACAAAATTGCTTATGCGATATCTTGCTTACATGGGAGGGCGATCTAAAGTGGAGGGAAGGACAGTGGAGCAACAGGTTCTAGAGGTAATAATTGTTTTGTAGAGTTGGTAGAATATTACATCATGGAACTTTATGACTTGTATATAACTTGGTGTTCTTTGTTGCAGTCAAATCCTGTTCTTGAGGCATTTGGTAATGCAAAGACAGTGAGAAATAATAATTCAAGGTATTAAGGATTCTATATGTCATTCTAGTCTGTGCATAATTTCTGTGCTCTATATTCTGAAAGATTTATGTTATGGATCAACGCAATTAATTCACACATGATGATTATTGTAGTCGTTTCGGTAAGTTTGTCGAAATTCAGTTTGATCAAAGGGGTAGTATCTCTGGGGCTGCCATCAGAACTTACTTGCTTGAAAGATCTCGTGTTTGTCAAGTCTCTGATCCCGAGAGAAACTACCATTGTTTCTATATGCTTTGTGCCGCACCTCCAGAGGTAAATGGATCATCTGCTCTTAGCACTGGAACTTTTCTTGGGTTATAATTTGGTAGTTTCTTTACCATTTCTATTTGCTATTGTGCTACATGTGCATCACTATTACAAATCATGCCATTTGATACGTCAATAATCCATATTTTGTTAATGTTACGGTTACCTCAACTTTTTCTGGCATATGAATTCGATTTGCTTTCTTCCTTTCATAGGATGTTAAAAAATACAAGGTGGGAAATCCTAGAACATTTCACTATTTGAACCAGTCGAATTGCTATGAGCTTGATGGGGTTGATGATGCAAAAGAATATATAGCAACGAGGAAGGCAATGGATACTGTGGGAATGAGTTCCAAAGAACAGGTATTAAATTGAGTGTTTTAACATGAAAGACTGTTTACTACCTACTCTTAACTCTATTTCTTTCCTGTTGATCAGGATGCAATATTTCGAGTTATTGCTGCAATCCTTCATCTTGGGAACATTGAATTTGTGAAGGGGAAAGAGATAGATTCATCCATGCCCAAAGATGAAAAATCTTGGTCTCATTTAAGAACAGCTGCAGAGCTTTTCATGTAATTGATTTTGTTATTACATGCATTAACTGATATGAACATTTGTCATATCACTCTTTATTGCTTAAGGGGTCAAGAATATTCTTCTTTCAATAACTTCAGCATTTCGTAGGTGTGATGCAAAGGCATTGGAGGAATCCCTTTGCAAACGTGTTATTGTGACTCGTGATGAAACAATCATCAAAGATTTGGATCCAGATGCCGCTGCCGCCAGTCGAGATGCTTTGGCAAAAATTGTCTACTCAAGGTTGTTTGACTGGTAAGCATCTCTCCCTCCCTCTCTCTCTCTCTCTCTCTCTCTCTAAGGCATCAACTTTATGGTTGTAAAAGAGGTGCATCACTAAGCTCCAGTTCTTGGAATAGCTTAGTCTTTTTTACTTTCTTTTGCTTAATTTCTTATTTTTCGTTGAAATCATGCTTATTGTTCATTTACAATTATTTGCAGGCTCGTGGATAAGATTAATAATTCAATTGGTCAAGATCCTAATTCAAAATGTTTAATCGGGGTTCTGGATATCTATGGATTTGAGAGTTTCAAGACTAACAGGTGCTTAACCGGTACGCTGTGTCTTCATATTTGACATGATCTGTTCTGTTCGGGCCAAGTGCATGGGGATTTTCTCACTAGCCAAACAGAACAAAGTTTTGCTTGCCTCTATTTAGTTGTTAAGAGTAGAAACTTTTACAATGTTCTGTCTACTCAACGATGTTTAGTCTGCTAGTTTCCCCCCTCTTGTTTGGACATAGATGGAGTAAGCAACACGATTACCTCCCTTTTGTTCTGTAGTTACATAAGATGGATTGCCACTGCAATTTTATGTTTGTCTGGCTACATTTCTATGTTTTGAAATAAGAATACACTAATATGTGAAGTATCCTACGCCATGTTTGAGGCATAACCAAATGGTCTTAGTTTGGCAGATGAAATCCTATAAGCCTATTCTATACCTACTTGTAGTTGAGGCATCGATTTTCCAACTCCTACATGTCCTATTAGCATGTCACTGAATGTGGTTTATTTGAAATGTTTCAGTGTTATCTGCATGAAATAGATTTCTTGGAGTTTTATGTAATGCTTCTCATGTATTCTATTGAGTTTACCTATGTTTGATGAAATGCTTATTGTATTACTATCGCCATTCTACAAAGACTAATGATGAGGGCCATAATATTAATATAATACAATGAATGATGCATAGGTTTGAGTTTTGAACAACTTAGCTTGTTGCATTTCCGTAGTGTTTCTTTGCTCATTGAGGAGAATGAGTGCAGCTATTTTCCTCGGAACGTGAATCTTAATACCAAATGTTATACCTCCACAGTTTTGAACAATTTTGCATAAACTTGACCAATGAGAAGCTTCAGCAGCATTTTAATCAGGTATCCAATCTCGTTGGCTTCTCATTACTTTTTGGTGTTATTTTTTTCATTTATCCGTATGTGTCGGTTTTATGATACTAAATTCTTAATTTTCCAGCACGTTTTCAAAATGGAGCAAGAGGAGTACACGAAAGAAGAAATAAATTGGAGCTATATCGAGTTCATCGACAATCAAGATGTTTTAGATTTGATTGAAAAGGTCTTGTTTCCAATGCTGCAATTTTACCCACACTTCTAGCTTTCATGTATCATTGTGCTTGCTTCCCGAGCAACTTTGTTAACTCATTTATTTCGTCCTTGTGTCTCATGCTATATAATTATTATATGTTTTGGGTAATATATATAGATCTGGGCTTTATAATGTAGCTGAATGGCATCATAGCCTTTGCACTGTTGTAGCATTATCTCATAGCATTCAGTTAGGAGCGTCTTTATCATAGCATAGACTTAGGAATGCAATTCTTTTCATATGGCCCTCGCTCACGTAAAACTTCTATTTCTAATATGCATGTGTTTTTTTAAATTGTTCAGAAGCCAGGTGGCATCATCGCACTTCTTGATGAAGCTTGGTGAGTTTCTTGTCCTTCAAGGGACACTATTAAATATTCCTTGGCTTGTTTACCACAAAATGTTTGATAGTTCTGACTGTTGCAACGTTATGATTTTTCCTTTAGCATGTTTCCACGTTCGACTCATGAAACATTTGCCCAAAAGCTATACCAGACGTTTAAGAACCACAAACGCTTCAGCAAGCCCAAGTTGGCTCGTTCTGACTTCACCATATCTCATTATGCTGGTGATGTAAGTTTTAATTGTGTGTTTCTTTGTACCAATCTTTACAATAAAAGATCTATGTGAACTCTTGGTGGGACTTTGCTGAAATGCTGGATGACAAATAACTTATATGTTTTAGGTGACTTATCAAACCGAGTTGTTCCTAGACAAAAACAAGGACTACGTTATTGCTGAACATCAGGCCCTCTTGAGTGCTTCCACATGTTCCTTTGTTTCGGGTCTTTTTCCTGTATCGAACGAGGAGTCCTCCAAGCAGTCAAAATTTTCTTCTATCGGCTCAAGGTTTAAGGTACGAAATTTGTTTCATCATTTGCATGAGCCTTTAGCCCTTAGCTTTTCAATTTTTTTAATTTGAGATATCAATGTTCATGTGATACGTCTTGCAGCAACAATTACAAGCTCTGCTTGAAACTCTGAGTGCCACTGAACCTCATTATATTCGCTGTGTGAAGCCGAATAATCTTCTTAAACCAGCCATATTTGAGAATCTCAATGTCC
>JACFYI010001385.1:1104432-1116735 GCA_014898755.1 Handroanthus guayacan | reverse complement strand
AGGTTTGATTTGGTTGCTTCACTCCTGAGCCGGCTGTTTCCTAAGGGCAACAAGAACGATGTATGATCTCTAACTTCTCCTTCAGCTGTTGATTCATGTCCTTCCATTCATTTCTGATTTATTTTATTTCCAGGATTCATCAAAAGAATATACAGATAATAATAGTAAATCCCACGAGTCTGATAATCCGGACGTGGGACTTGATTTGTCCCACGAAAGAGACTGGGATAAGGATCTCCCAAAAATTTGTCCTGGCAGATCAAGTGAGATTGTAATCTCAGAGTGGGATACCTTTGTTCCTGGATTTCCCTATTATGCTACAGAAAGTCATCCTCAGGATGAACCAATTGATCTTGGATTTCCTTTTCCCAATTATGCTACAGAAAGTCATCCTCAGGATGAACCAATTGATCTTGATCCACGTGCAAAGAGTCATATATGCAGAAGTTCCCCAATGCAGCACAATTTTTCTTTCCGCTTACCATTGGAAAGATATAGATCTCCTGGTTCTTTTCATTTCAAACGGCCGGATGAATTTGGTTCTGTAATTGAATATGCAAGAGAAGCACCCAACAGACTCTTGCTGGAATGGGACTTTGAAGGGGGAAAGGATAGAATAGATTCATCCTTTATTAATCAAGAAACTGCAGATAATGTGTATCCCCGATTTGGAACTTCTTGGAAAGTTGATCAACAGCGAATTGTGGATAATATGGTCAACTCCAGAGGACCGTATTCGTCATCCTTACCTTCAAACTACTATCTCGAGTTTGACTTGTTGCCCAATTACGGTTCAACCAGCTATTTGACACAGGAATTTGGACCAAATGTTGAGGATCTGAAGTATGCAATATCAGAACCAAGACAGTACCCTCTAGCTTTACCTTATCCTTTGGCAGAGGATAGAAATACGGGAAACATACATTATGATAGCAACATTATCTTCTGTTACGGAGACCAATATTGGCTTAAGAACAAGGTTTGGGACGACAAGCCTCAAAGTGATTTTTGGTGGAAGCCATTACCAGCTACAGATGATCCTCTGTCCAATACTCATGCTTGGCAGTTTCCGACAAAGAATTTACATTCTTTTTCACAAATGGAGGAAGATCCTGGAGAACCCTTTACTCCCTTCTCTAAAGGTACATTTAACAATGGCTTTTTCTCCTCTAATTTTCGATCTTCACTTGATACATTCATTGACCCCCCGTTGTTACTCGATCATGTTAACCATGATAGGTCCGACCAAGAATTTTTTGATAATAGACGCATGTCACTAGCTCGCTTTGCTTCTTAGTTATTGAAACTTACATATTTGTTCTTTGTTGGTTTGCAGTTTTAAAAACTTTTATCATCATGAATACTTGAGATGAATCTTGTTTTTAAGACATGTGACACATATAGCTCTACGTATCCTTATAATGTGCCTATATCATTGGTATTATTTTTTCATTTTATGACTAAATTGTCCGTAAGTGCACTTAAATTGCGTGAATCTCATTCATAGCATTTAATTCATTATTCATGATATCTCTTACCGTTCCATCCCTTTCATATATTCATCCAATCCAACTGAATTAATGTCATTTTTAAGTGGATAAAAATGCTTCCTTTCCAGACCCCACATGAGTATGACCACAAAGATTCAATATTCCCTCAAATTTGGCTAAGCTTTTGCTTAAGAATATGACTGGTTAATATTTTTTGATCAAATCTCTTTTTCAAAGTTTCTTGTTTAATTTTTTGAGATGGCATTTAATTGGGATTTATTTCTTTTGGTCGTATGTAGCTACACGTTCAACTGCTAGTTTGGTAAGCATTGAATTTGATGGGGATTTTCTTGTCTTATCCGTAATAAATTATTATTCACATAGACCACAGATAACAGATTGTTTAGTAATGAAAAGGTTTTATATACATACATATATATATATATATAGTAGTGAACATGTTAAAATAAAAAAGTTAATATTAATATTTGCATCAAATTTAAGGAGTCCCACTTGTGATTGAACAGTTATTTCGACTTTTACTTTTCGTCGGTCCACTAGATCTTTTGACGTCATGGGCCTGTGATTGCGGCCTCTTCATTAATTTATATTCATTCAGTCGCATTTATATTCATTAATTTACCCGTTACCTTTTGTTTTTCTTACTCATAGTTTTCTTGAAAGTAATTGAATCATAGCAATAACCCATCAAAAAAAAATATATATATTGAATCATAGCAATAATTGCTTTTTTTGGGGGGGAAAGTTTTAGCAATGATTTTGGTTGCACTAATGATAGCCCAAATGCATGTATACTAAATAGTAAAAGAAGTTGGTCTGAACTGATCAAATTGGAATTTGAAAATGTTGGGATTTTTCGCTTGTCTTAGTGGTAAGTCAGAGTCCTCATAACTTCCTAATTATGAAAAGGTTATTAGTTTGATTTTTATCAATAATATGTGGGTTTTTATATTATATGGTTGTTTGAAGAATTTTTTTTACCGTATAGTAGATTAGGACATAAAGGATTTTTCTTGTTTTTTTTTTTAAGTATATGTGATCTTTTATGTATGAAATATTGACATTGGCATATTGATAATGTATTGATTAAATGTAATCAATCAATACATTCTCTTGGTTACAACACATGTGCTTATAATTATTTGGTCCCTATACTTTAGTAGTTTTGTTTTGAGATATTTTTTTCATTTTGATGGGGAAAAGGGAAAAAAAAGAAAAGGAAAGGCAAGGCTCCTTTTGAAATTATAATTATAGACATTATGAAAAGGTCAAATTTTCATGGTTTGCCTATGCCCTTGAAATGATATGAAAGATCGTATTTCCATAGTTGACCTATGCAAGCATGCATGCACAGGCCACGGCTTTGATTAATTCCGTTTTGTGATGTTTTCTATTTTTATTTTTCCGTTTCTTTTCTTTTTTTCTCTCTTTCGTGCATATATTGTATTATTATTATTAGTAGTTGTAGTAGTCGTAGTAGAAGAGAATCTCATGCACCCACTTTTCATCATTAAAAACAATTTTCGTTTCTTTTCCTTGTGGGAAAAGTGATGTCACTATGTTTCCTCAGCTCCATTTCACTTTTATGATTGTTCCTATTAAGAAATTTGTATTATATGGTCAATTCTTTTTGAAATAATTGAATCTTGGCTAGTATTGGTTGTTTTATTAGTTTTGAATTGGGATATCAAAATCAGGTCAATTAAGTAATTAGTGGTGTATAAGTGGAGACAAAAGATGGCAATATAATCATAAGAAATATTATTGAAATTTGTAAGATTTGATTTCTTTCTTGATTTATTTTTACTGATATATCAATTCGGTATTTCCATTGATGATAGAGAATAGAAAGTCTGTGACAATTCTAGAGTGAAAGAATACATTAAGAATATGACTGCAAATAAACCGAGTCATATATAATGTGTTATTTTTTGAATTTGTTTTAGTTTTTATCAAGTTTTAAAAATTCTGTTTGAGTTTAATTTGATTATTAATCAAATCAAGCGTAAACAAATTTTAATCGAATCAAACTAGAGTCCTGATTCAATTATTTGATTTTTTTTTCTACACATATTACATTATCTTTTAATTAATTGGATCAAGCTTGAAATCCAATCAATCAAACTTAATCAAATTTTTAACGATCGATTTCGAGTGCAGTATTAACTATAATTAAATATATTTTTGGCACTTCGTAATTTCAGAGTTAGTAAGTGAAGTCATAAACAAGGCAAATTTAGGAAGCGTGTGTAAATAAAGCAAAACAAAATTGGAAAAAGAAAATATTATTGTATCAAATATTAAAAATTCTCACACTCATTTCCAAGAAATTGAACAATATAATTAAATAAATAATTGTGTTATTAATAATTTTTTTTTATGAATAAATAAATAATTGTATTAGTTGTATTAGTTGAAACTCATCATCATTGGATTTGGAATCTACTCTTTGGACAACGCCAAAACGTGCAGATTAATGGCAATTATATTTATATAAAATCACAATATGCGAAAAAAAGTCAGAAACAAGGGTCAGCTAATCTAATTCACACTTTTTTTTCTTTTTTCTTTTTTTTTTTCCTCCTCCTCTTCTCCTTCTTCTTCTTTTTTTTTTTTTTTTTTTTTTGTGGGGGTTTTTGCTGTCACTTCCTGAAACCCTCTGCCCACCTGACAAATTAAATTATTAGCGGCTAAAAAACACGCAAAATCCCATTTTATATTTGATATTTTTGGCATTTTTGTTAATTAGTAAAGACAAGAGATGTGAACTAATATACGAATTGATTAAGTAATTATACAGGTGATGCAGGTGGTATTGTGGGGGCTCTTGTTTATCTTAATTTTCTTATTTATTTATCCTTCTGATGGTACAAATACATATGGTAGAAGCTTATGTAATATTGCTCATCTGAATTCAAATGCCATAAGCAAAACATATTAGTGGTAAGTTAATGAAAATTATTTGTAATAATTTATATTATTACAAATTTACAATAAACATTATCATTGTGACAATTATCAATAGTAATTCATGAGTATTATTGTAATTACGAGCACTTATATTTTCATACTCTATTAATATATATATATATATATATATTTCCAAAACAACAATTGATTGCAAATATTCCTCATCACATATAATGCTATGGTAAATATTCATTGATTGATACAATTACTGTATTTTAGAAATACATTGTGTTACTATTTTCAACCACTCAATCAAAACCAACAACAAAGTCACAAATAGCACAACTCAATAAATTCAAAAAAGAAGAAAAACGTCTTAATAATTCACCTCTCAGATAATCAACATCACACGAACACATATAACCTAAAAAGCTATATACAAGAAAAATTTATTTAATGATATGCATTTTTTTCTACCCTATATGAGTAACAAACTTTCATCCATAATTATTTAGGACATTTAATATTTTGGTTGGGATACTTTCTTCAATTGATTAACAAAGTAGTTAAATGTACCAACCCTAAGCTATATGTTCCTAAATGCTCACCTTCATTCAAGAAAATCTATCCAATTTGAGGTCATGGTGGTTGGATGTAGGGACTCTCTTGCTTCCCGGCCCATTTCAGCCTAGGATTCTAACTTTAGGTTTTCTCTATCAACGTCACAATTTTAACGGTTAGGTTTAGGAGACGTAATTTGGGTAGCATTGTCTCATTCAAACAAGGGGGCAAATGAAAAAATAATCAATTATTTATTAAAGGAAATAGTCAACAAAGTTAAAAGTGATATGGGAATTGCATAAAATATCAAGAATACCCTGAGATTGAGAAAATTGAAATATCTGCGAATTACACAATACGAAGATGTTGCTGTATTTGGTTTGGTTTGTAATTTGAATTCGGAATTCCTACTTCAAAATTGAAAAGAATCAAATGTTACAAATTTAGATGGGTCACTCATGAGATTTCGCAAATGATACTACTAGTAAATACTATAAATAAGGTACACAGATACTCTATTCTGAAATCAACTCATTATTTTCTCTTCATTTGCTATCATGACTTGAGTGTCGACAGGTTTTGTTGGATGAATTTCAAAAAATTTGACAACTTCCGGATTTTCAAGAACCATAATATTACAATCTCATACTAGTTGACCAATTATAAAGATGAATCTTTAACTCAGTTCAATAGACAAGATAGTTGGCTAGATACTAAAGGGGATAATTATCTCAACATCCCTTGAGGTTTAATCTAATTACAGAATACGCACTATGATTTGAAAAATTAAACTTCATAGAGTATTGCAACATTACAATCACGCCGTCCCAAAATATAATATATTAACTGAAATATTACAAATTGTAATGTTACATAATGCAATCTTAATTTTTTTCCCAAGTTAAATTAACAACAGAACCTGTCATTACAACTCTCCACACCTTGTGAGGTAATTCTATAATTAGGCTAAACTCCAAGGGTGTTTAAAATAATTATCCCAGCACTAAATTATGCAAAAATTCAAGTATTAAGCGCTGCGCTGTCGAGTTTCAGAGCAAGGACGAATCTTCAAGCAAAGAAAGTGAGGCCAAAAACCTCTTTATACGGCTAATCATAAGAAAGCTACTTCCTAATATTTATTAAGTATACTTTTTTTAAGTAATTATTCTTATGCCACTATATTATGCTGCAATTGCATGGGAACCCCTGAGCCTGCCTAATCTTGTTTTATTGGTACAGTTGTCAGCTAATAGACTAATAGGGTACATGTAAAAGGACAAAAGGGCTTATAATAATAAATATATATAAGACGACAAGACTATTATTTTGCAATGATTTTTTGTTTTTTTTTTGTTTTTACCCTTTTTTAGAATTATTAATTGCTTATAAAATAATTAACGTCTAACTGTCGTATTCTAGCTGCTTAATATAGTGGTTATTTTTTCTCAACTACTTGCTTATTGGCAAGTTTGCCTAAAATCTTATGAATTTTAATGATTTTAAGAGTTAGTTGATTGATTAAGGAAATTTTGATGACTTTAAGAATGAATTGATTGATTAATGTGACAACTATTTTTTTAAGTGAAAATGAATAAATGTGTAGACTCGTAATTTTGAAATATTACTTTGCTGCTTGAATCGAGCTTCTATTGGTCATCATTCATCATGTCATTTTTAGTTATAAATTTTGCGAGATGTATCAGAAAGGTGTGCAAATTGCACACGACAAATGAAAAATGAAAAAAAAAAAGAAATTTTGTAACAAATATTATATATTTATTTAATTTTTCAAGAAAGAAGAATTAATGAGTTGGAAAAAGCCATGTGATTCATGTATATATGGTAATTATTTATGAAAAGGTGGTGGAGTGGCAATTACTAAAGCAAAAGGTGAAAGGTGAAAGTTTGCATTTAAGTTACCTTTATTTGGCTCTTTTTCTTTAAAAAAATTTAACAAATTGGTTAGAAAAATAGTTTCTAAAATGTGGCTTACTTGGAAAGTAAATCAAATAATTTTATGAAATACCAAACACAACCTTATTTGTTAAATAAGTAAGATTAATTTATATTACCAAATATCGTAATTCTTCCAAATAAAAAATATTTATAACCATTTAACCTTATATGGTTAGAATCAACCTTCCGATCTGAAAACGATCAATATTTACATGAAAATTTTATTCGCTGAAAAATATACCTAATTAAATCTTAATTGTCATGGAATTAACATGAAATTAAATATTATACGATATCGAACTGCAAAAACCCACATGAAAAAATATATAAAAATAATTCCATAATCATTGTCCCATCAATTTCAAATCAAAAAATAGCAAATACAAAGGGGATCTTGATATCCAACTACCAAAATACCCATAAGTAAGAAACATGTCACCCTCAAATAGTTGCAAAGATAATGACATGGACTCTCATTAAATTATTCTCCCTAACCATATGTGGCCAAATACAAATAACCAAAACCAAAAGGACCACTCTGCAAACAATCCCAATATAATCCAATTTATTATTTACCATATTTTATATTAAATTATTTAATTATTGTTTCCTTCACAATAGTTTTTTTTTTTTAATTTTTTAATTATTTTCCAAATTTGCTCTTCATACCATACACGTAATTGAAACTGATAAATAAATCAGAATAAACAAAAGCGGGTCGAGTCCGACAGACATAGTCGGTGGACGAGAATAAAGGCAAAGACCACTAAAATTCTCTTTCTTGGCTCTGAGAAATTCCGGCGAATCTCCGGCGACATTGTAGTCGGAATGTCGGATTCCGGCGAATTGAACGATTTCGTTGTCTGTGGCGTTTTGGTGGAGCTGTTTGTTACTGTTTGTATCTAAAAACTAGCGGAGAATTTGCTGGCTGTTGTTTGTTTGTTCACATTGTTGGAGTTTGGCTTTGAGAGTTTATTCTTTGGTACGTGTGATTTTCGTAGAGTTGTGTGTGTGTGTGTGTGTTTTTTTTTTTTCAAGGTTCTGTGTCTTTGTACTGTGCTCCGATCTCGGTTTTCGAAGGTGAAGAAACAAGTCGAATCTGATTCTATCTTTTGGTTTTTCTTTTTGCTCTGCTGGGAGTGCAGCTTTTCTCTAATGATTTTTGAATAAAGTCGTGGCTTTTTTGCCTGTACTTGATGTAAAGTTTGATTTTTTGTATTTACTCTTGTTTTTAGCTTGTTTTGCTGAATAAATTAAACTTCAAGCTTTCGTTTTGCTTTAAAGCTAACCTTTTTTCTGCCCCTTTTATTTTTGTATTTTTTGATTTTAGCTTTTTGTATATACGTGTGTTTGAAACGTGTATAATTAGGGCTCAAATGTGAGTTCTGGGGAAGATTGATTGGGGAAACTAAGGTGACTCTGAACCTGATTGTTGTTTCTCTCGACTTCAAGAAAATGTGAGTTGTTTGGTGTTTAGATTTTTCAATTTTAGTAGGATTTTTTAGAAGATTGGAGTTTAATCCGGGATTGTAGCTTACTGATGTGAGATTTCATGGGAACATACTGTAAATTTCCATTCCAGGGCAGTGTGCACAAATAAGTGTTGTCTTTGGTATTCTTTCTTCGTTAATTCCTTTTCTTTTCTTTTTTTCCCCCCATTTTCTTCGTTCAGTCTCTATCAGAATTTTGGAAAAGTAGCTTAGCTCTTTATCTACTTAATACATCAAAGCTGCACATTCTTTCGAAGTACTTTCCTTACCAGATCTCAGCTGTTTTTGTTGTTTCTCTGCGGCTTTTATTTTTTGTCTTATCAAATATTTATGTTGCAGATTTGCGTAAATTAACGTCAAGGAATGCTCCTTACCAGTCTTTGAGATGAATGGTACTTTTTCCAACAGCAAAAATGGCAATTTTGAGTGTTTGGGAAGAATGGTGAATCTCTTCGAGTTGAACATTGGGGTGTCTCCAAACAGGCTTCTCACTGATGAACCGCATCGGGATGGTGCTCATTCTTTCTAATTTTCTCCTCTGCGCTTTTCTCTTTTCTTTTTTTTTTTTTTTTCCTTTTTTTTAATTTTTCTAAATTGAATTTTAGCATTCTCGTGTTGCAATGTAAGGAATAGAAATGCCATTAGGCCTTTTCATATCATTGGATGGATGATTTCTGCTAGAAAACACGCGTTTGAGGGTTATTTTGACACATAAATATGTCCCTCTCTCTCTCTCTCTCTCTTTTCAATTTGGGATTTTTTCAGTTATAATATCCTTCTGAAACTATTTTCCATCTGATGTGTTCTCTTGTTCCTGGTTTTTTTGGTTTCCTTTTCTCTGTGCTGGAGGATTTGAATTTTCGTTTTCTGTCATCATGCATAAGTGGATCATAACTCAAGTTTTCTAGGTGACATTGTACCGAATGATTTACAGGTTCCCCTCTCTCAAGAAGCAGTTCAGATGTATCAAGGATGAGTTCATCTGTTGATCAAATAGAAGATAAAGTGGTACAGTCTTCGAACTATTAGCATGACTTAGAGCAGTATATTGGGGCTTTCTCCCTTGTACGTTGCAGATTTTACTGGGTACTAAATATATTTTGTTTGGTGTGAGGCTTGCAGATAGTATCTGAGTACAGGAACCCTTTTTCAAACAGAAAATCAAATGGAACACCCATGAAGATGCTCATTGCTCAAGAGATGTCCAAAGAAGTGGACCCCAGGCGCAGCCCGCCTAATGTAGTTGCGAAATTGATGGGGCTTGATGCCCTTCCACAACAAGAATCAGACTCAGTGATGCAAAGAAGCCATTCTAAAGGTCATCCTCGACGTCATTCAGATATACCTATGAATAACTTGGAGCAACAGAATGGATTTTTTCAATATGTAGAGCCAAACAACTACAAAGATGTCCATGAAATACGGCGCCAATCACAAAAATATACACATAAGGGGAGATACAATGGGAGTACAAATGACAAAAGGATGGCTCTCGTTCGTCAGAAGTTTCTCGAAGCAAAGCGTCTTTCCATGGATAAAAAACTTCGCCAATCTAAGCAGTTCCAAGATGCATTAGAAGTTCTGAATTCCAACAAAGACTTGTTTCTTAAGTGTCTGCAAGAACCGAATTCAGTGTTTTCTCAGCAACTTTACAGTCTGCAGTCTATTCCTCCTCCCCCAGAGACAAAGCGTATCACTGTTCTTAGACCTTCAAAGATGGCAGATGTTAATAACCTTGTTGGATCTGGGAATAGAGAAGGAAAATCAGTGAAAAATGGTGCCTTTGTTCAGCCGAATGGTTACGAAAAAAGCCATCTGGGGAGTTCCCCTCCTGCAAGTTGGAAGAGTTGTGAAAATCCCTCTCAACCGACTCGAATAGTAGTTCTAAAACCAAGCCTTGGGAAAATACTTGATGATAAGGCTGCGGGTTCTCCACAGTCCCAATCAGGACGGATACATGGTGAAGACTTTTTTGGGGATGTAGAAGACAATGAGAATCAGGAATCAAGAGAAGTGGCAAAAGCAATCACACAGCAAATGCACGAAAAACTTGGCAGGCAACACACAGATGAAACCTGGATTTCTTCAGTGTTCTCCAATGGCTACGTGGCTGATGAAAGTTCATTCAATAAATCAGAAATCGAGTATCCAACTGGTAATCTCAGTGATTCAGAAGTAACATCGCCTGTATCAAGGCACTCTTGGGATTATGTCAATAGGCTTGGTAGCCCATACTCATCCTCATCGTTTAGTAGAGCATCTTATTCTCCCGAGTCATCGGTCTGTAGAGAAGCAAAGAAACGTCTCTCTGAGAGATGGGCCATGATGGCATCTAATGGGAGTTGTCAAGAACAAAGACATGTTCGTAGAAGCTCCAGCACATTGGGCGAAATGCTTGCTCTTTCTGAGACAAAGAAAGAAACAACGCGTGGGGAAGAAGGGAGCTCTAGTAAAGACCCCAAGGATGCAAATATACTCTCAGTTAGTGAACAAAGAACAGATGAAAATGTGGATAATTCACCAAGGAATCTCATGAGGTCGAAATCTCTTCCTGTATCTTCTACTCAGTTCGGAACTAGGCTCAATGCAGAAATTTCAGTTTCAGATAAGGGAAAACTCGAAGTTCCTAAGGAGGACTCAAAAGCAAGAAGTGTTAAGTCTTCGTTCAAAGGGAAAGTTTCAAGTTTGTTTTTCTCAAGGAACAAGAAGTCCAGTAAAGATAAATCTCTCACATCTCAAACCAAAGATGAAATTCACTCCTCTCCTCAAAACATTATCTGTAATAGGACTGAAAGTCCTATTGACCAAGGCCACAACCATTCGTCATCTGGTCTGCTGGAGCTGTCAAGTAAAGCAGCTTCCTCATATCAAATCCCGAAGCACGGCATAATATCTTCTGAGGTAATTTCATTATTTTTGTCGATGGTTAAGTCAATTTTTTGTTCAGTTGATGCATACTTGTTTGGGAGGTCACAGTTGTGGGATTAGTAAAGTAAGAAGCCTTTCGTGTTGCTTCCTAGTTTTCACCTAATGCCAAGATGATTAATCAATCATTTGCATCTAAATATAGTGCTTTTTTTGACTTTTTACAAGTTTTGCTTTTAGACTCTGGAAAATCTTTCAAAAGTTATTCTTACAGCTTCGTCTAAGGTGATCATTGAACTTTCTTTTCTTTAGGCACTGACCCAGAATTGTTATGGCTACCGTCAAATTATATGTTCAATGATAAGTTGTAAGGACTGCGTACATGACAAGATGATACGAAGATTTTTTGTGTGAAGTTCTGAAAAAATTTGCCGAGGATTTATTTAGTGAGGAAATAAGTACACAGGCTTCCTCCTGATGAACTGTTTGACGGGTGCTGGCTTTTATGAAGTTTGCTTCTAGCTTTGTTTAGGTTTAAATTAAGAATTGCCCCTAGCGTTTGCCCTGGCATTTGACCACTCGCAGTTGCAGGCCGTTGAACGGTCAATAATCTCTTTTGTACCTTGAAATTTAATTATTAAATCATTTGGAGAAGTGGAGACTATATTGTACAGTTTTGACTTTTGCAGACTCAGTTATCTGTGGCAAAACCTGTTGCATCTGGAAGCCCTGCTGAAAATCAGGACCAACCAAGTCCTATATCTGTGTTAGACCCAACCTTTGAAGAGAATGAATATACAGCAAAACTGTTCCCTCATAATGTCAAGCCTGACCAACATGGTAAAGCATGTTCCCAACTTTTACGCTTGCCTGTTTTTCTAACATGGGATAGTTATGTGTACAACCCCTGAGGGTTGGAAAATTACCATTACACCCCCCTATTGCTAGGTCTGCTACTATATAATTACAATTGCACTCCTTTTGTCTAGGGGGTCTACTTGTAATGTTTC
>JACFYI010001385.1:1082414-1104332 GCA_014898755.1 Handroanthus guayacan | reverse complement strand
TTTTTTTTTTTTTTGGTATTTTGCTGACAGCGAATGGTATGGTTTGTTTTAATGAATATAAGTGTGATATAATTTGCTAACACGGGTTGGAAAAGTGGAAAATTGTAGAAAATGTTGTAGGGAAAATTACTGAAATGTAAAGAAGTTGGGTTAGAATTGTTTTTGGCTATTTACCCGTTCCCCCATCTCTAGGGAAGTAAAGTTCGCAATGGCTTATGTAAAAGTATAAGAATCTATTTTTGCTAAAAATTAAAAAAATTATATTATAATCAAAAGTACGAGGTGTTTGGAAATCGTCAAAATAATTTATTGTGAGTTGTGGTTTTCTGAATTATAATTACTTATTTTGATAAAAAATGGCTTACAGTACCTATAAACAGTTTCAAGGCTACTCATGAGGTTATAGTTTATTGCTGATTGTTTTTAGAAAATTTATAGCAAAAGTAGTAAAATCAAACACTTAAAAATAGTTTTCAATAATTCATAATCATATAAGTGCTGATAATAAGCAGTTGCAAGCACTCTCTTAGATCAGATGAAATTCAACTCACAATTGAGAAGGTTCTTTTTTTTTTTTTTTCCTTAAATTTTGTTTTTTAACACACTCTTAATTTTCATTATAACTTTTTTTCTACAATTCTTTCTTTTAACTTTTTTACCTTCTAGAAACGTAAGATTTTTTGCGAACACACTCCTAATCTAGAAGACGCTGCTAAGCTATTTCCAAATTAATAAGCAAGGTTCAGAGGGTACAATCTTTAACTCTTCATCTGAATCATTTGATATTGAAAGCATACGGGGATATCCTTTTAATATTTGGTAAAAAGAAATTTGATTAACAAAAAGTAAGATGGTCCGAACTTTTGATCCAAAAATCCATGTTTCCGAATTTGATACGTGCAAAATTGAGTCTCTAACTCCAGAACACGAATCATCCAAACGTTTTAGGACCAAATGCGTGCAAAATGGAGCCCTAACTCAAAAACACGAAGCATCCAGACAGAAAATTCACCAAAAAATAGAATCAGACAATCTTGCATGTTCTCACATAATATTGTTTCAAAAGGCATTGAATAAAGGCAGACATAATGGGACATTCACTTTGAAGTTTCACTAGGAGCCAAATAATCTCAACGTTATTATAACTATAGTTAATATAATATAACAACAAAAGCATAGAAGAAAAAATCCCGTGACCCAAAAGCAATATCCCTGTGTATCTAACTTTTGAATTAGATTTACTCTCCAAGATAAACCATGGAAAAATTTGTTATGAATTGAGATTATGTGTGCACGGAGGAAACAGCTAAATGACAATGACATGAAGTGTAAGAGGATCACAAGGAAATGAAATTATTGCACTTTACATATTGCCAACTTCACCGGCATATTGTGTGTATGCATTGATTGTTGACCCACCAAACCAACAAATTTTTAATCTTCATCAATATGAGAATTTTGGTTTATTTTGTGGGTCTTCATTTATAAATGTAAACAAAAATATGGGATAATTACCTATGATGCCTTCGAGACTTGGTTTAAGTTCAAAAATATTTAGCATGATTTGAAAGATTATAAAAATATCTTTAAATTAATAGAGGCTCCAATTGTAATGCTTTGTCAATTTGTTACATCTGGGATGTAACTTTATTGTGTAGGTAGTGGTAATGTTACTATAATTTCGTCAACCATAATGAGTGTTTTAATGATGATACCAAATATACTCCACAATAGAAAGGTCTAAGGTTTTGAGATAGTTTATAAGTTATTTTTTCCTCTATCACCCTTCGAGAGGCTTTTTCAGGACAAAACCTCCCGTCATGAATGTCAGCAAGGCAATACTTTGACTAAGTCGAATCTTTCATATCGTGATGCGTTTCGGTATCATCATACGATGTTGTTTGTGGGGAAACAAAGACCAGGAGCCTTTATGATGATGATATCAAACTTGTTCCACTATGAAAGATTCAAGGTTCTTGAAATAGTTTATAAGCTATTTCACATTTTCTCACCTTGAAGCATCTTAAAACACCACTATAAAAGATATGAATTTGGATATCATCACTTGGAGATGCTGAGGTGATTATCCCAAAAACAATAACCTTGGATTCTGAATACCAGGAAGCATTCAGAACACTGAGAAACATTACTTCTTTTAGGGGAGAAGCAAATTTCTTGGAAGCTTTGCTACTCTTTGTTTGCCTCATGAGACTTCTTGCCTTTATGTTACTTTTACTTCACTTCTTGACATCAGTGGATGGGTTAGGTTCATCAACTTATGTTTGGCATTACAGAAATTTTCTAGGGGAATTCAACAAGTATATATTATAAGGAATGAGGATATGAAATTAAAGTAGACACGTAACACTACACCAACAATCTCATAATTTTTTTCTTTTATAGAAACGATGAATGCATTTCATTCATTACATCAATTCAAATAGTACCCAAAAAAATCACAAGTTACTCCACAAATAAACAAATACGACACCCGTAGAATTCGACTCTCAATATCTTATTTATGACCCTTACCTTCGCATTCAAGCAGGGGTTCCTTGGCTTATGTCACTTAATTTGAGAAGAGAATTAAGATGAGAAAAATCCAAAACAAGTGTCAATACGCAATTAGGTCCATGTTATGGGCATGCATTAAGCAATGGGACCATCATGACAAACTGGTAACTGGAAAATTTCAAACCCCAACAAGAAGAAGGGTATTATGGGCTATGTGATATTGACATTTTTATTCTGGTCTTTTAATGAGCATCATGATTGTTTTCACTATTCTGATGCATACTTTTTCTGTTGCCCTTGGAATATCAGAGCCACCTTTTGAATGCCCTATACTAGTCCCTAAATCATTATCTACTTTTGACTGAAACAAGAATCTGAGAATTATTACAATAAAGTTAGGCCATGATGTACCCAATTACAAGGGCGTTGATCACTAGTACAACTATAAATCATAGAGATAATTATTTCAACACCCCTTATTGTAATTATCAAAATACCTCTCGATAGTCTAGATAATTATCATTATACCTCTAGTGTATTACAATTAGATCCCTTCAAAGTCTGACAAAAACTATAGATAGACCCTTTGCTAATTTAATGATAGAGAAATTACTTGTAATGTTTATTAAACTTTTAAGGGGTCTAATTGTAATGTATAGATGGTGTAATATAATTATCCACGCTACAAAAAGTGCTTTGATAATTATAACAAACCTTAAGAAATGTTAAAAGTTTACTTGATATGACCACATCAAAGAGCAAAGCATGCCCGTATTGAAACAATAGTGATGGCAACCCACTCAAAGATATCCACATTGTGTACATTGAGGGTCAGTCAGACTATCATACTCTCAAGTGGCTCATATGAGAGGTATCTGAAATTGATATTTGGGGTGATTGTCTCAACATCATCATGGCTTGATCTATTTACGTAAATTCTGAAATCGATGAATCAGTTGGAATGGGATGACAATCCAATTTATTGAACTATCATGGTTGAACCGAGGTTCTAATATTTTCTCACTTTTTATTAAAAAAATTCAATAAAATATAGAATAGCCACAACCATTATGTGACATTGCAATGGAAATAAAATAGCGGCCTTTGTTCTGGCACCCGTGACCATTCATTAGTTCATTACAGTGACACCCCATTACAGTGACACCCTATTAGTTCATTAGTTCAACTAGAGAAAAACTTACAGCTAGATCCTGAAAAGCCTAACATATTAACTATAACATTGCTCGACCCCTATTAGAAAGTTTAGCATATTTACTAAAATATTGCAAGAAGATCCCTATTAATCTATCAACAAGTGGTGTTATTATCATTTTTCTTATCACAAGGGATGCTTTTGTACTTAGATTAAATTTTAGAAATGTTGAGGCTATTATCCCTTGTTATTATAGATAGAAGAACAAGGATAAAAAATATTGGCATGGATCACTCCAAAGTTTAAGCCAACTATGAAGATAATCACAAAACAAAGCAACTTTCCTTTTATCTCGCGCAATGCTCGCCGCACAGACAGAAAAATAGATCTTAGGAACAAAGCTAATGGAACGAAATTTAGCCCATGGTTAATGGGCCAAAATGTTTAAATGAATAGGCTCAATCTTACTTTTCTTGGCTTTATTAGCTTTATAAGAAGCCCATTAAAAAATTTGTTTGATCCATATGGTACAAAGGGCCTCATTTTTGGACCTATTAAGGATGGGCCAATATAAGCTCTTCTTTATTTTCAATTATCCCAGCTTGGCCCAGAAGTCCAATTAGTCTTAGTGGGTCTAAGTTGTCTGGATGTGGACCTACAGGCCCAACAAGAATAATGGAGAGCATAGCATAGCTCAGCCCAAGGAATAGCTGAAATTTAACTAAGAAAGGACATGATCTCTTGCATGGAGGGTTGAAATCGATAGCAAAGTTAAAAGGTACAACTGAATTATTTGAGGAGATACGGCGATTGGAAAATCAAGCATCGAGGAGCTTGTATGTGGGGGTCGAAAAGAATGTGTCTATTAGTAAGAATTGCAACCCTAGTATAGCAAAGCAACAATTTGAAAAGAGAAGTGTATGAACTATGAAAGGCTTACCCTAGAGAAGTTGGAGGATAGAGACAAAATTTTAGAAAAAACATTTGTATTATACTAGCAAAGACATTTTTTATTTCATATCATTGTTGTTTTCAATCAACGAGTTACTATTCGGAATTTAGGAACTTCCTCTTTGATTCTCTTGTTTAAATTAGTTTTGTGATTTTTGCCTATCATGCTTTCCGAGATTCGTATTTTATCTCATATTTTATTGCATAGGTGACTGTCAAGTGTCAATTTTGTATTTTTATAAGAAAGTATTTAATACACTTGTATATATTTAGGAGAAAAAATAAAAGATGAAACATTGTTCTGCAGTAGAAAATCGTCACCAGTTTATTTATGCCCCATAAAAAACTACTACTACACTCTTTTTCGTATCACTTCCTTTAGTTGAAAATTGATGTGTCAACATGCTCATGAACTTTTAAAGTATTAGTCCCATAAAAATTATTGATAAGGTGAGAAATGTAACTGGTCAAGAAAGTTAAAAAGGACCAACGAAGATTGCAACTCACTCTCACATTTTCTATAATTGCTCATATGTTGATCATTTTGCGTACTTTGTAACCCAAGCAATAAAACAATCTTAGTATTCTCCCTAGATTTTTGCTATGTTAAAAACAACATTTCTCGCAATCATTATCATGTATTCACGTTTGATTATCCACATTAAAAATGAATTGAACTCTTCAAAATTATTAGTTTAAATCTAGTCAGGCCATGATTCTTCTTCATCCCCCACATTGAAAACCATAAAAAGAGAAGGAAAATTAAAGTAACGAAAAAAAAAAAAAACCCACATCTTCTTGAAGCAAAAGTTTTCGAACAGTATATGAAATTTCTTTCCATGGCCCCTTTCTAGAGTTGGAGCAGCAAGTCTTCAAAAGCTGTCAGTCAAATAGTTACACTATTAAATGGCCGGAAAACTAGGTATACTTGCCCAAACCATAAATCATGCAAGTCTTAGATTTGAAGGCCCCTTTGCCTTTTAAAAAAGTGAAAATTTATTAAATAAAAGAATTGCAGAGAAAGTTATCGTGAAAGTTAAAAATTTCAAAAATAAAAATTAGAAATATCGAGAATTTACAGAAGTTAGTGAGGACGTTGTTTTTAACTTTTAACTTTTTGTCGGCGTAACTTCCTTTTTTTTTTTTTTTTGATAAGTTTGTCGGCCTGACTTCTATTATAGGAAAAAATTGCATAGTTCAATGTAATAACAACTACATTATTATGACACTTAGACATTATGAGAATGCTTAATTCTATCAATAAAAACATGTACATGACAATAACTTTTATCAAATTTAAATGCATCATAAATATCAACGACTTAGGGATTTTTCATTTTATTGTCAACTTTCTTGAGTAAGCATTAGATCTCTATAAACTAATATAGTAATCTATTCTTAAATGCGTCACAATAGATTGTGTGCTAATAGATTGCTTTTGTTATAGTGTTTAGATATTAAAAATAGAAACACTATTTTCAATCATTCGAAAATAGCTAAAAGTTAAAGATCACTTTTTATTTTTTTTTATTGCAAAATGCCAATAACCCTTTACACTCCTTCAATCATGATTGTTTGTATAGTTGGCTTATAGAAAAAGTGAAATACAAAGATGTTTGAAATGATGTTGACATAGTACTTTGTACTCTAAAAATTTATTAATCATTAATCAATTTCAACCAATCACAAATGAAGAAATTTAATTTGCTTGCATGTTAGGTTTGGGTTCTTGATAAAGTTTCAATGTCCTTTTATTATAGCATGTCAATATCTTAATTAGTAGTATTTTCTAAATAAATATATTGGGACAAAAGGAGATTTTCATCAACAGCCTGTAATTAACCTAATCAACAATGCCAAGAAATCAAATAACAATAGTGACATTGATTTAAGTTGGGGTTTATTAGGACCAATTATTACTGGGAGGAAGTCAAAAGAAAGAAACATTTGTCCCTACAAAAATTAAATTGTACTAGTAAAAAAAAAAGTGATAATAAAAGTATGTCATTATAATTTAATTTACAAGATTTTTATGTTAATTGATTTTTATGTTAATTGATGTCTGTCATATAGTGGTAATTGATATTTTAACGTATTTGACTCCTTTACGATGAGGCTCACAACTCTAACGTTGGCTCACTGTATAATGAGGAAGGAAAAGGTAAATTACATTTTCCAAGTAATTAATCTCTATATATTTTCTCTCTAGTTTTGTATTCTAATAATTATTTATGATTTTATTTAATTTCTCTCTGATGTGATATATTTGGCTGACTTGATCATTAGAGAGTATAATCGAGCCCAAACTCAAAGATCTTGATGTTTGTTTGTGTTTATTGGTTGGAGACCTACTCTCTATCGCCTTGGAACTATGCAAAAGGAAATCTCGATTCCACTTTCTTGCTCAGTGTTCGATCGCATCATAATCTGAATGTGACACTCATTATAGAACTGATAATGTAAACATAATTCATCACTAAATTAAATTGAATTTATAGAAATGAATAATTTGATAAAATAATTTTAAAATTTTTTTATAATTATTTTTGTTGGCTGTTTTCTGAAAAAAACCTTTTTTAATAAATGTTTTCTGAAAATATCTCGACATTATATGTACGTACAAGAACTCTTAGGACAGATGGCTTCACAAAAACAAAAGAGGGCCGAATTAGGTGGGGGGCCTAAAGGCAAAGTCTATTAACTAGGACTAACAAAGGCAAAGTAATAAACATCGAACTGGTCCCATTTGACTCCCCTGCAAGTTTTAGGCCAAGAAAAATCTCAAGTAGCCGCGGGACTTCCGGTGAAGTGATATCGCCTTTCTCTATTTATAATAGCAGTGTGAGTTCGGATTCCATCGATAGGATATGAGTAATTGTTTACTGTCTGATAATTTGCATAGCTTGACTTGTATTTGCATTATAAAAATATTCAATATTTACAAACAAAAAAATTAATAATTGTGTCGGAAGTAGTAGTGAATAATTCAAAATTAAAAGATGTGGTGAATGTGGTAACAAATGATCCAAAAAATTTAGATGAATATTTCATTTGTCAGCCATATTGAGGTGAAAACATCCACAATATTTATATGCCATGATGAATTTTCTGCTACCCTCATAAAAACTACACATCATTGTCGTGATGAAGTCATAGCAAATAACTTTCCACCACTACTATTATCTATGAAAAACAACTTTCAACAGTGGTAATTGCTCAAATTTCTTGTAGTGAATTAGTTCATCTATTTGATCTTTAAAAATATATTCATGTAATGATATTGATGTATGATTAAATGTAATCGTTTTTTTCTTAAAAAAAAATTCAAGTAATTTAGGGATAACAAGTATTCAAGTAATTTAATTAGAGAAATCACATTTTTCGTCCCACAAGATAGGACTAGTTTAACTTTGATCCCATTTTTAATAGGCCGTTCTCACGTTGCATTCCATAATCTTAGGGGGGAAAGAAAAGGAAAAGGAAACAATCCATCAATTGCTCTATTTCTCCCATTCTGTTAAATAATTAATGGTCAAATGCACGTGTAAGTGACGTTGCCGTTAAAGTTACACATGCTTAGCTCATATAAGAATTGTCGGGATGATAGCATTTTTAGTCTCACAAGTTTTTAGCTGGTTCAATTTCGGCCCCATCTTAGACGACACACACTTAATCTTTCTTGACTTTAATAGCCATCTAACTTATACGTGCATGTGGACATTAATTTTTTAGTGTGGATTCAATGCAAGATTATTTTAAATTATGGTATACTAAGTGAGAATCCTTAATGAATAAGATCAAAATTGAATTAAATCATATAAATGAAAAATGCAATTTCCCTGTTTAATTTAATTTATACACTGTTAGAATCTCGAATATTTGAAAAAGAGTGAATTAAATATTTATAAATTTCTATCGGAGTTTGCCATTATGAATTCTCATATAATATTCTTCAAGTTTAGTATATTTTTTTCGATTTCGAGCTGATGCATTTAATAATAATAATAATAACATGCTGAAGGAAGTTGAATTGCAACTCTACTGACCAATTTACACTGCAAGGGACCTAATTATAAATCCACAAAATAAATGTCCAAGTGGGGAGTAGGCTTGAAATTGTGGGATGTATTAATTATATCACATATCATCTAACCCAATTCACTCTTTGGGATAATGACCTCATCATCTTCTTACTGTTAATTTAGCTGACAGAAAACTTAATAAAATTTTTGTAATATTGCAAGTAGGCCCTCTGTACAAGGAGTCTACTTATAATATTTCTATCAATATACTAGATTTTGAGGGAACTAATTATAATATTTTTTATTTTCCTTTTTTTTTAAGTGGAGGATCGATGTTGGTCTATATACTACCATTTAGAGACCCGAACTAACATCTGATCTATTCGTAGAATGTGATACAAACCACGTTCATCCCAAAGTTGCCTCCCGCTACCAGGCCCGACGAACTAATTGTAATATTGTGCAAGCTTCAGTTAAGTTTTCTGTTAGTTAAACTAATGACATTAATGTTATTTTAATTTTTTAAATTATAGAGAATATTTTGTAATTATATCAAACCTGAAGGGTTGTTGACATATCTACCCCATTGCTAAAGTTAACACCAGGGGAGTCTACTGTCTTAAGGACATCTAGGCAGTTTCAATGGCCTACTAATTATACACACATCACATAGATTACATTTCATTGGCCTACTAATATTCCAATACACATATCACATGGGCCAATGCACTTATTTAAAATTCAATTACTAATTCCAAAAACCATGATCATTTAATTTTCATCGGTGTATGTGATTAATTTTCTTGTTTGAATATATATATATATTAATCATGAAAAAAATCAATTTATCGGCATAAATACTTCTTTATAAATATTCATTTGTAAACATGCAGGGTTATGTTCAATAAAATAGAAGATAAAATATAAAAAGGAATATGGAATTCAAAGCCAAAGATAATGAAGTCCAAATTATGATTGTTTGTTTAACACAGGCAAGGAATTTTTACCAAAAATGAAATCGGACAAGAAATGTAGGTATATAGTTGTCTCAGAATTTTAGGTTGTGAGAAATATATGCATAAATGACATTAATTAGCAAGAAATAAACAAATATGCCCAAACAATCAAGAGTTGGAGCTTCTTAGTACAATTAATTCGAGTTCATTTACATTAATATTCATTATATGTATTTAATTTATTGGGTGCGTACCATGAAGACTGAGGAAAGTCGGAATGTAGGTGGAGTTAGAGACCTATATATCATGCATATATTAGGGAAAACAATCCCCACACATTAACAGAAATCGAACTCTTCACTTTTCGGATCATCAGACATTTATCTTTTCACTACATAGAGCCGAAGGTATATTGGTGTAGTTTACAGTATTTGAATTCTAAGTCACCTTTTTAAGGCTTTAAATTGGTATTTTACTGGAATTATATATAATGAGTTCACTTTTTCAATATATAGCTATAATTCAAATTAAATATTCATAATAATAAAAATCTTGTAATTAGACTTAAAAATAATTATGATGTCAGACAAAATTAAATACCTAAAATTTTCATTTATAATCATGTTATAAATAAAATATGACAAAAGTAGATCGGAGTCACATCAAATTTGATCCGACTCAAACTATATTGCACTACATTGTGACCATTCCTTTGAGAGTTGGCGCTCAAATTATGTTAAGTCAACAATGTTGTCGCAAACACATGGCAATACTCATAAAAATATCATATGAGGTCATTCAAACTTAAATGGAAAAGTAACTTTAATATATCCACTATTTTCATCCTATATTGCAAGCAAATAAAATACACCGCCAACTCGAGCACGTCAGGAAACACCCTAGCATATACAATTTTATCTGATTTTAAGTCCTAGTTTATCCAAACTCAAAAAAATATACAAATAAGACGTTTCGACCATCTACCTAATCAATAATGCGACTTGAGTTATCAATCCCAAACCCAAACTACTACACCTATCACTCAAAAAAGTTAACCGTGCTCTCTTGCATAGTCGGTCCCATTTCTTTACTCACTCATGCAGCTTGCTCCGCCCATTTATTAGTGTCTCAACAAACCACCAACTCCCCCCACAAAAACCCTTTATAAAACCACCCCATGCATTTCTCCTTTACCAAAAATAAAACCAATACAAACCCATCAACGTACATACATATACACAAACATATATACATAATCCTCAATGTCTTCTCCTTGCATTGCCGTTTTCACTATTTTCCTAGCTGTTGCCGCCGCTATGGTGTCGATGGCACTGACGACGGAAGCTGCCCGTGCTTTCTTCGTGTTTGGGGATTCTTTGGTGGACAATGGCAACAATAACTATTTAGCCACGACGGCTAGGGCAGACTCTCCGCCATACGGCATTGACTACCCGACGCATCGCCCCACTGGGCGTTTTTCCAATGGCTATAATATTCCTGATCTCATAAGTATAGTTACAATATGATAATTCCTTTTCCTGCATATAAATTACAAAAAATTGTTTTATTTAACTCTTCAAAATTATGTCTTTTTGAAGATAATACTAATGGGTTGTTGTTGATATACACTTGACACAGGTCAAGCTCTTGGTGCAGAATCAACATTGCCATACTTGAGCCCCGAGTTAAGAGGGCAAAAACTGCTCGTCGGAGCAAATTTCGCCTCTGCGGGGATTGGGATTCTTAATGATACCGGAATTCAGTTTGTAAGATCTTATCTCATCCTCGAACACATTAATTACCTCTATTTTTTCCATTCATTTTCTCAATATTTTTTTAATAATCAAACAAATATGAGATTTTATATATGTTTCTTTTGACTTGATTTCATTTTCCTTTTCCCTAACATTTCTCTTTTCCAAATTAAAGTACTCAAACCAAATAGAGCATGTCTTTAACATAGTATCTGTGTGTGTACTATGTGTAGAAAAGTGAAAAGAACCTTGTTATTTCTTCAAAAATTAAAATATAATTAGTATATAATTACTTACGTGTGTGTATATATATGTCGGCATATATGTTCGTGATTGAATAATTTATAGCCGTAGAACTTATGTACGATTTGTTATTAATGAGCTTTTAGCACATGTAATGTCAAGTGATACTAATGACTGGTCGGCTTAATAAATATATTTTTTGCAAATAATTTAGTTGATTTCTTTTGAAGTAGTTCAAAAGTATCAAACGTCATAACACATAAATTCCTCGAAAAAAGAAATTATATATTTTGACTATATATATCAATGCGTTTGATTAAATGGATTTAAAAGATGGTATAAGTTCTTATCTATTGTAAAAAGTATTTTTCGTCAATTTATAAATAATTAACATTTTAGTTTACCAAAAAATTTGAAATTTTTGAAATATTTTATAAAAATATTAAAAGTAAAAAGCTAAACAATATAGTCAAACATGATAATGATAGTTATCTAACTCATATAAGCTATTAATGCACTTCTTTTGCTCATCAAGCCTACTCACAATTTCTTATTCTCCTATTTGAAAAAATAATTGTGGAAGGAGAACACACACGCATGCAAAAACCCCAACCCCATGATTGGGTACAGTTGGTTTTAGTTTTAAGAAAAAAAAAAAAGAAGAAAAAAAGAAAGGAAAAAATCTAAGAAAATTGTCTTCTTTTTTCACGCATCAAATGATATAATTAATTTGATATTGTACTTCAAATTTTGCACCTTTATATTTCTCTTCACTAAATTCTTTAAACTAAATAGATCATAAATTTTAAAAAGAAAAAGAAAAATAAAAGAACTAAACCATATATTATACAGAGAATTACCTCAACACTCCCTGAGATTTGACATAACCACCAAAAGCCCGTTGAAGTCTAGATAATCACCGTTAAATTTCATACTATTAATTCAACTGAAGAATAATTTCAATCACTTCCATTGAAAATTCTAAGATGTGTAATTGTAATTATGCATCAACTTAAGGATGCCATTACAATTTTGTGTCAACTAAACTAACGGTATAGGATGTAACGGTAATAATCCAAATCTTAAGGAATATTTTGATAATTACGTCAAACCTCAGGGTGATCAGATAATTATCCATGCATAATAATTAATATTGTTGATTGACACCATCTTGTAATTGGGCGCAGGTAAACATAATAAGAATCAATCAACAATTAGAGCTCTTTCGACAATATCAGGGCCGAGTCAGTGCGCTAATTGGAGAAGCAGAGACTCAAAGGCTTGTTAACGGGGCTCTTGTGCTAATTACACTCGGGGGCAATGATTTTGTCAATAATTACTTCTTTACCCCTGTGAATGTCAGAAGGCTTCAATATAATATTGAGGGTTTCTCCCGCTTTCTCATCTCTGAGTACCAGAAGATTTTATTGGTAATTTCTCGTTCTTTTTCTCCTTCTCTTTTTAAATTTTTTAGATAATTTCCTTTAACACTTCGTCGAATTTGATCTAATTACAGATTTACTGTTTATATTACAAGTAATAGACCCTGTCGATGAATGTTATTATTATCTTCAGAAAATAGAGTGTTTTTGTAATTACGTCAAACTTTAGGAGATGTTGAGGTAATTATACCATAACATGCTCATTCTGGATGTTTTATTCGAACTAGTTCTTAGTCGCTTATTTCATTATTCGATGAATATGTACAATTTCTTTAAAAAGAAAACATTTTCATAGGAAAATATTTAATACACTTAGTATATACAATTATCTTTTAAATTGATCACAATAATTGTTTGGATCCTTTATTCCAATAATTATTTTATTTTCTATTTCATTGCATGATACATATCATATGTATTAAATATTTTTTTCAGAGTACTTAATTGTTGATAAAATAAAATTGCATGCACCTATAACAAGAAATAGATGATAATTTTTTTTTTTTTAAAAGACATTTCGAGAGAAGATCCATTATGAGAGAAATCAAATTAAATAATATCACGTGGACCACGAATTTATTCGTGCATGGACCTAAAAGTGGCTAGCAATTATTTTCTCATTAATTTTCTTAAAAATCCTGTTGTTTTTATAGAAATTTTATTTGGTATAATCAAATCAAAACAAATTAATATGTGCTTGAAAAACTAAATATAGTAATTCTTCATTATTCTGGAAAAAAAAATTAAGTCTTATTTGAAGACATTTACCAAATAAAAAAAAAATGGTTGTTCACTAATTATATCCATTAATTAATATTATTACAGAGGCTATATGACTTAGGCGCCCGCCGGGTTCTGGTCACCGGCACCGGACCTCTCGGCTGCGTGCCGGCGGAGCTCGCCACAAGGAGCACGAACGGCCAGTGCGCGCCGGAGCCTCAACGCGCCGCCGCCATTTTCAACCCCCTTCTCATTCAAATGCTCACCGGACTCAATCGACAGGTCGGCTCAGACGTTTTTGTGGCGGCTAATGCAAATCAAATGCAGAATAATTTCATCAGCAATCCCCAAGCCTACGGTTTGTTAACTCAAATTTACTTTCCTCTTCAATATTTTTTCCTAATTATAGGCCAAAAAAAAAAAAGAATTACATATTTCGTCCTATAAATTTATAAAATTTTGGATGCATACAAAGTTTGTTTATATGTTTATAGCTTTTGTCAAATATAGTATGATTTTAATCGAAAAGTATTAATTAACTTCACTGAAATTCATAACATGACATGTTGGATTGTGCAAAATTTGAAAATTTTGACTTGCTAGCAAAATATGAATCGTTAGTTTAAGCCATAAATAAGTTTTCTTTACACATATTTAGGTCCAAATCAAGTTCCAATTCAAAATTTTGCACAATCTGACTTGTCAGCTTAACAATTTTGGCAAAATTAATACTTTTCGATTAAGATCAAGCTGAATATCGTAAAATTAAAATATACATGACTAAATTTATAATAGCAAAAAACATGACTAAATTCAAAGTTGGACGAATTCATGTACAAGATGAAAAATATGATTTTCTAAAAAAAAAATGAAGAAGAAGAAGAAGAAATTGACAATTGTATTGTTACTTCAAATAGGTTTTATCACGTCCAAGGTGGCATGTTGTGGGCAAGGACCCTATAATGGGGTTGGACTCTGCACGGCGGCTTCCAATTTGTGCCCAAATAGGGATGTTTATGCATTTTGGGATGCATTTCATCCGACAGAACAGGCTAACAAAATTATCGTTCAGACAATATTAAGCGGCTCTGACAAGTATATGTATCCGATGAACCTTAGCACCATCATGGCATTGGATTCCACAAAATAATTCTAAGTAATTCACAATGAATCTTGAAATCCAAGATTGGAATCCTTAATATGTATTTTCTTCCAAGTGTGTATTAGAACAGTGGTCCTTATTTTGTTTTTCTTTTTTTTTTCCTTTCGTCTAAAACGATGTATTCTCTACATTTGAAAAATGTTTTGTATTGTACTTTGGTTGTTCTTCTAACTTTTATTGTCTGTTCAAGGCTAAATCGGGAATTGATCATGGAAAAATATATATATCAGTTCTTGATTTTTATCTACACTAACTTTTGATGCAGATTCATTGTGTATACATTTAATAATTAGAGTTCAATAAATATATATGCATGCACTATTATAAGACTATAAAATAGTGGCGGTCAATTGTGAGTAATTTAATGATTTGTCGGCAAATTAGAGGTCAAATAGATGAGAGTTTATTAATTCTCCAAGCCTAAGTCCACCGAACTTGGAAGAGGTTTCACCCTAAAAACCAATAACGCATTAAGCTCGCTGGTGTTGGTTTTGGCAGAGACCAGCCAATGCTTAGATATGTAAGAGGTCGAAAATAAGGTCAAATGAACAATATTATTGTGTGTGATGATACTTATAATGAATGGCTGACATTTTCTTGCACAATCGTGTATGGATTGTCTGTTGGGATGATGCCATTTGGTGTCACTGGACCATCGTCATTTCATGGTCAGTAACTGAAACAATCATGATCGTACCCTAACTATATACGGAAATAACAAATCTTGGGGATCCTTAGGAGATTTATTTGGATTTCAAAGGCATTTATGTAAAACATCTATTCTGGTACATGATATTGCTACTACTTTTGCGTAAGTTGCTGTTTTGAAGTTTAAATAAGTAACAATGACATATTTCAAAAATATCATATGAAATCACATCAGAAGAAACTCATATTTTATTAGAACATATAAACTTTTAAGAAAAGTTCTTGTCCAAATATTGTGGCTAAAACCAATGGATCAAAAATGGGGAAAATGTACATTGGTTTTTTGGTGTATAGTATTGTTTCTTTGATAAATGATTGCAAGATGGATGGGGAGTGAAGAAATGAAATAGTATTATGCCCCACATACCGTGGAAACAAGGACAATTATAGTTGCATAAACGCGTTTTTCCATTTTATGGCTTTGCCGCCTTGTCTGGAAACAAGGAAACACCGTACTCCGGAAACGTTAACAGCAACTTTGAAATACATGAAACACGCTTTGTGGTGTCGGTCGAAACCTTAATTTGAAGGGTTTGAAGCTCAAATCAAAAAAATAAAAAAATAAGATAAAAACGTCATTTTGAATTGATCCAAATTAGTAATTTATGTTCATGATTAAGATAGGTAGAACATGTGATGAGGGGGCCTGATAAATATATTACAAGAATGCAAAGGAGTTACTGACAATTTCTCTAAATTTGCGTCTTTTATACGTGAATTGAGTACAATTTTGACTGAATGATTTCTGACTAGTTAAGATCTTGGAGAACTGTCTTATATAACTATGGACTAGCATATTAGAGGTCTTTCATACACAATTGTACAGGAGTGTTAAACAACTCGATTAATAGCAGAATATATATTACTACATATTCAATCATATTTATGATTTAGTATTAACTAATGTATCAAAGGATCTTTACTTGGATCAACATTGGTAAGCTTAAAGTATAATCTAGTTTCTAGCAGAAACTCCTTTGCAAGCTTGTTGGATTCAGGTTTTAAAAAAAAGACTGCTCTCAGATTGATTATCAATAGTTCCACCTCAGGTCCACATGTTTTAGGAGATGTTTATCTCTTATGTCTTCCTCAAAAAAGGAGGAATTACGTCTTATATTTTTGTTAGTTTATTTTGTATTTTTATTATAAATGAAATATGTGTTATATTTTTATTATAAATTAAAATTGTGTTATACAATTCTAACTTCCAATTATGAAAATTAATTTCAATGAACTCAAGTTTTTAACATTTAACATGTATTCCTAAATATGACATTTATATAATTTGAGATAGAGCACAAAATGGTAAATCACTAGGATGAAATTAAAATTGTATTTGTATTTAAAATATAAAATTTTACTTTTAAAACATACAATTATATTCAAGTTCCTAAATTGTATTTGTATTTAATTTATAAATAATGCAAAAAATAACAAAAATAATATAAACTTAGGCAACATGGATTCCTTGACAAGAAAGCACCCAGCATCTACGAAATCAGAACATTTCAAGTAAACAAAATATAATAACGTTTTATTTAAGTAGTCAATAATTTTATTGAATTCAAATTCTAACACATGTGTGGGTAGATTTTGCCTAACTCTATGTCATACACATTATTATCATATAATTCATTGTAATTAGTTGGTTGAGAATTATTATATTAAATCATATTAAATTAGATATTAATTAGTACCATAATGTAATAATATAATCAATTCTTGAAAGAATAATGACATACAATGCTTTAAATATTTTAATATTTCGTCTTATATTTGAATTTAATGGAAATGCTTTTTACACTTTAAATAATACAATTAATATTTTATTTTTCAAATCTTCTTTTTCCCCACTTTGTCAACTTCAATAAATATGCACAACTATATGTCACGTTCATGTTAATAAGTATCAAAAAGCTAAATCTTTTTTTTTTTCCCTTCTATGATATAAATTTTTTAATAAATGGGACTAAATTAGTTGGACTAATTAATAAGTTGGTGTGCATGTGATTGGAGGAATTGCTAATCGGCACATAATTATAATTATTCCTTTCTTGCCAATAACTTCTGAGAAATGCAATATTGTTTGTCTACTTCAAGTTCTTGATAAAGCAATTTAATAATTAATTATATTTGTATATTCAAGATTTCATTTTATTTTATTTTTTACATTTTTGGTATTAAGAAGAACAAAGGAACATGGGTTTGCCATTTCCTTTCCATATATAATGCATGACAACAAAATTATTATTATCACTTATTACTATACATATGTCACTAATTGTTAAAAATGGCAGTTTAAATGCAACTTTTGTCACTATTTAGTTAGTAAAAATCTTTATTGCAAAAAATAATTTTTTTGAATCATTTACTATATATAATTAATGCCAAATTTCACATTATTATTGCCACTTATTTTTGTAGTGTCCATTATGCAATCTTGGACAAAAAATAAAAGATAAAAATAAATATAAAGTTAAAATACAATACATGATTATGTGAAAATTAACTTTTATAATTAAGTTTCTCACTAAAGTTTCCGATACTTGCAATTTATAATATTGCGGCGAAAAAAAAAGAAATCTCATAAATATTATTTTCCCTGGTGATTATTAACGATGTCGTTTCAACTCAACTTATTTGGCGACCGAAACTTTAGTGAACACCTCTTCTCGATAAAGTTTGGAATACGGGCCCAAACATTTAATTGCTTTATTGGGCCCTGTCCTTGGGCTATTTGAGCTTCAAAACTCATAGTTGGACTCTGGATCAATAGTCTTGGAGCCCAATTTAGCCCATTAAACCAGTCAAACTTAAGAATTAAAACAAAATACTCAATTCGAAGAATATTGAGTCCAGTTTCCATCTTGCTCCGCGGCCTGCCCCTTCCAGCAGGCGGCTGGCTAATTTTCGGGTTGAACCGGAGAACAATCTTTGGAAGAGTATTGTGGATTTGAGAGCTTGTTAGATTCTTCTGTAGTGTAATTGGATTGTGTTTCAATAATCTCCCAGTGTTGCCTCAAAGAGTGGCGATTAGTTTGAAGAATGGCTGGAGTTCCAAGCTTAGTTGATTTATGCCAGGCCGCCATTGCAGATGAACTTCTTCAAGGTAACTATTAGTAGCGATATGTTGGTATTTCAATAGGAATGAGAATTGCGGTGTATGTTTTTCTCTTTTTGTGTTTTTGTTCTCTTTGTGAAGGAATATAATGCTGTTCTTGAATGGGTGTTGATGCATGTCTTTCTTTTTTCTCTTTGTTGGTGTTGTTGACGGTTGCAGGGGATGATAATAATGATATTCTTTCGGTTATTTATGAGCTTCCATCAGAATTGTTCGATAGCTTGGTGCCACGGTTGCCTCCATTGGGGTTGCAGAGGTTACAAGAAAACTTGTGAGTTCAGAACTTTCTCAAGCAATAGCATTTAGCCGGAATAAATAATTTATAATGTCAGCTAATTTCTCAAAAAGGAAATTGAAAAAAAAAATAAAGAATACATAAAGGTTGAAAAAAGCACATGTGGTGATAGGAAGCTCGTTTAATTAGTTAATGGCAGGAGAAGCTCATGATTTAGTACAGAAGTCATCTTAGCTTATTCAACGTGATATAGCATATTGAAGTAATCTGTAACCTGCCTTTTTCTTGATACAGGCCATTTAACTTCAGGGATAACTTTGATCGTGCTAATGATTACAATACAGACTGTCGAAAACGTAGAAGGTTGGCAAGAAAGGTGCATTTGATGCTGCAAAAGTATAGTTTAAATGTACGGGAGAAAGTAACTTGCAAAAATATCAGTAAGAGGATATTATTTTTGCAGATGCGGGAGTTTAGATGCAGCATGGCGTGCACTATACAGATTTCGTTGGCCTGGTTTTGGCCAGCAGAAGCAGGCTGTCACATGGTTGGATAGAGATGTAGAAGCGAAGTGTGACTCAGTTGATGATTGGCAGCAGATTTATTGGGAGACGCATTTGCAAGAGTAATGACCAAACAATTTACATGATGCAATATTTCTTTTTGTGGTGACTTTATACATAAGATCTGACCTATTATCTTATTACTAGTTGTGTGGATGCTGTAGCCGAAATAGCTTTGCTCCCATCTTATGATGGTTCTATCGGGGAAATAAAAATTCCAGGTTAGATGTTCTTGGACCCTTTGATTCTTCTCCATTTTCCTGCAGCTCAGGCTAGGTAGAAAATGAAATAGAATAGAAAAGAATTGGGCCGTGGATGAGGGATTGATTAATTTTTGGAAGACAAAACTTAATTATTCTTCACCGGGTACCTCGTTTCATGCATCCTCTCTTGTGCTTTTAAAATGGAAACATAAGAAAACTGTGATGTGTTAAAAATTTGAACCGCATTTCTCATCTCAATATGTTGTTTAAAAGTTAAAACATTCTTTACGTTTGAAGAAAACTTTTGGGATGAGAAAGCTCTCGCAGAATGTTGTGCATAGAGAATAAAGCCTGATGCAGTTGATACTGTTTTGCTTTATGCAGATGGTATACTGGAACACATTGGTTGCAAAGGTCACCTGATTAAGTTGACATGCAATTATCTGAAGTTCTCTTACCACTGCCAGCAATTTGGAGTTTATGCCAGGTAGCATAAGATGAATGTGTAAACCATGTAATATCTACTTTCTTGTTATTTTCAAATGACAAAACACGTCTCTCTCAAGTTGAGCAGCTTTATTTTACGTAAAAACTCATTGAGAACAACTCTCAGTTAGTATGTATTTTCTTATTCTGCTTTGTATACATTTTCTAATACACACTTAGTGTATCTTTCTTTTCTTTTTCTTCGACATAATATTAGTTGAGACACATTTGTTTCTGTTGCAGACAGCTAAGACTTCCAAATGCACTCTATGTTGCAGAAACTTGTGTAAGTTGTGGTTTGCTTTGGTTATACATCAAGTGAGCTTGCATCTCTAATGCGAAATGGATTGTCCCTGTTAGTAATACTGGAAGTCAGTTGTTTCAAATCGGTTATCATTGTCCCCTGGAGGGAACTTTATCACTATCAGTAAATGATTGCTTGCACCTGGTGTTTAATCCATCGTTCCTTTGTGAAGTTTATGCGCCTAAGAGTCTCTCATTTATTTGTGAACCAAAGGTGTCCTAATATTTGTCAATAGACTAGTGGGCTTTCTGCCATAATGTAAATGCCATTGTGGAGGCTAGCAATTCCATCCTTATGCTTCTTGTCAAGCTGTGGACGAGCTAGTTGGAAGTACCTTGTATGCATTTCCATTGTATGAGCAATATAAGAACTCCTCTTTACAATTTTTAGTTTTCCTAAACTGGCCTTAAATGCTCCTTTTTCTGACTAAGATATATCCCTTTTTAGTTTTATCTAGTTTTTCCAAAAAAACTGTTCTTAATAAATGGATTCATTGCTTTCTTACCTGAATCATCTATTCAGCAACCTTGTTAATCAAATCTCCAGTATCTTGATTGTTTATCAATTCCAGTAGAAAAAACTAACCCTGTATTTGTCAATTGTGAAATATAATCTTCTGATTCATGTCCTGCATATGTTCATCAAGTTAATTGGCAGAGAAAATAGGAATCAAGCATAATTGAATTTTGACTATGCATTCCCTTTACCTTTAACTGTTACTCTGTTGCAGGACTTGTTACAGAGCAGTAAGTTGGCAACCCTGGAACTTCAGTGGATTAAATCTAATGAGCATGTAATTCCCCGTTTTTAGGGTTTTTTTTTTTTAAATTTTTTTAATCTATATTCTATATATATGCAGTTATATCTTGTTGACAATATCCCTAACAAAGCTTAATGAAGAAAACCAGGCAAACTATGTTCAGCTTAAATTTATGTATTTTCTTTATTTTGGCTGGTCATTATGATTCCTGAACATTATTTGTCAGGTTGAGGGATTATGTAAACTTCTAAACCAGAATAGTGAGACACTGAAATCAGTCGACTTTATCCATTGCAAGCTTACTCCGACTTTCATCAATGCAATTTGTAATTCACTGCACATGAAGGGTCTTCAGGCACACGCGGTTGAGCATTTTTCAATCAAGAGATCAAGCTTCCTTCAAACTGACTCATCCTCTGTACCGGTTGGACTAACATCGTTCTTAACCTCTGGGAGGTATGCACATATATAAATGGCTACATTTCAAGGCGCTTAAATTATATGATATGAGCAAATAGTGCTACATTGAATCTTGTTTTTTCTTGTCTTGCCTGGGGGTTGCAAATCAATAGAAAGTTTACCAAGCACTGTCTGTCTGTTTGTTTCTTGTTTATGTTGTTG
>JACFYI010001385.1:1031900-1062249 GCA_014898755.1 Handroanthus guayacan | reverse complement strand
TAGGGTATATTAAATGCCACAATCTAACTTAATTGACCCTATCAAACGGGCCCTTAGAGTACATTTCCACCAGGTACACCGTAAAATTTTGAAGATAATAATAAAATTTTGTCATGCATACTAACGTGTCCTGGGTGAATCAAAAAATATTAATAGCAGAAAAAATAATATGAGATGAGTCTTGTAATACAGATGGCTAACTACTAATAGTCAAATATTAAAAGAGCTCCAAGAGCTTACAAAATAATCTTATCCACCATTATATTATTTCCTATTAAAGAACTCATTAAGACAGAAAAAATGCGTGCCCACATAGGAAGGTCATCCCGTTGCCGACTTTAGAAAAACGTTTCTTCCAGGTTAAGAATAAACTGCGTGGCCCATAAGCTAAGTGTACATGACGTAACTACTGTGTTAATTACTACTTATGGGATTTCTCATTTGACCCATCAGAACTCATTTAATTCCGAGTGACGCAATTTTCACAATAAACAAAAATAAAAATTAAAATAAGAAAACTAGGAAAATATGGAGTAAAGTGGGTCAGGCTGCGCTTGGCAATGTTGTCCCTTGGCAAGTCAAAATTTGCATTTACGCATATGAGTAATTTTCGGGTATGATTATTTTCAAACACTGCATGTGTGACATGCGTTCCCAACACAACACATTCAATCAGTCAATGAAATCATTGATTAATTATTTTATTTATTTATTTATTTATTTATATTGGGTGAAAGAACACAAAAAGGGTTGCGACCTGAGATGATGTGAAGGCGATCACTATCAGTGGTGACTAGTAATTGTAGCATGTCTGTTTTGCCCCTGTTATCGTGGAGTGAAACGACAGTTCTACCCCTATGATGGCAACGTCCTCATTGGACACCCATTTATCTGGACCGAGCATCTCATAAAGTGGACAGCCAACCAGAAGTGGAATAGTATATTTGTGCATAGATACAAACAAGAGAGTCATTTTCAGGGTGTGTGGTACATACACATTGCACATTGCACATTTTTGAGTAGATGTACAACCTCTGCTTGACCTCCCTTAAATGCTCTCACAACGCGTTTGAGGTTGACTTGGATTAGAGCCATCGAAAGTTTTTCTTTTTTGTATTTCTCTTTCCTTTTGAGAGTCACTGATGACATAATTATAATCCATGAGTCTTCACTGGAGATGTTGTGTGAAGTTTTGATAGTTACAAGGTTATTAGTTTGAGTTTGACTGATACAAATGTTTCCCCACTTAATAGTAGTTTTAATTATTTCTCTTTGGTATTAATGATATATCGATATAATGATTGAATGTATAGGGAAAAAAAAATATCAATCATCAAATTAGTAAAATAAATAAATGTCCATATCTAGTGTGTTAAAAAAGGATGCAATGCTTGCTAGTTACAACTAACAAATACAAATATATGAACTTGCATGCAATTTCAACTTCGAGATTTTGAAGTTTAGATAAAATTATGGGATAATTATCTCAACATCCCTTGAGATTTGGTATAATTATAAAAAAATTTCTCTGGAGTCTGAATAATTACAATTACACTCTCTCCTGGTTGTCTCTGCACCCCTGCCTCCTTTATCACTGAGCGATCATTTAGGGTGTGAAGCAGTGTCAAACCAAAATACCCAACAAGTATCAATGAATATTTTAATAATTATGGTAAACATAAGGAAGTGGAGACATAACATCCCCTAATATTATCCATAGATCTACAGTAGCAATTTTGGCTTCTTGCGCGCAAATTCAAACAAGATAACAAATGTAGTTAATGATTTACTATTATTATTAACATTCAATTTTTATTCCGATGTATTTTATACTGATCTCACTATTCCAAGTTCCAATAATATATAATATATATATTTTCACATAATTTATAGTACCACGTATCAATGCGACACAATTATTTCGTACTATGCGTACGGTACGCAAGCACGCCAAAAAAAAAATGAAAATACGAAAATAGACGTGCATGTACGTGCAGACAATACTTATACTAATCTCTATCACTAAAATTAATTGAATAATTATACTTAAATAAACCTTTTAAATAATACTTAATAACAAAGATCCTGGTCAAATGTTGTCATCCATGTTAATAATAATAAAAAATAATTACATTAAAAGATTGTCTTAGTTTAAATCAGCATGCTTGAATTAAGTCAGTAATTAATTAACGGACTAAATATAATATAGACGGTTTATACCGTTAATTGTCGTTATCATCTTAAACAAATCTTATTTAGATACTAAGATCAAATTTTATATTAGAGACACCATGATAGATGGTGCAATCATAGTACAAAAACCACTTTGGGTAATGGTAATTAAAAGTTTGAAAGTGGTCAATAGTGTCCTTATCAGGTTATCATAAAGATTAAAGTCACAGATAAGTCACTTTGTTTTTTAATTTTTCTGTTAATTAAAGTATAGAGTATGATTATATTAAAATAGAAGTATAGGATTAGACACTTTAATTATTGACTAAATATGGCTTAGATTCGCTTATGATTTCCCTGCTGACTTCAATTTGTATTTTTGCCATTGGGCTGTATATAATATACAAAACCAATACCGGGTTGGATTTTTGTTTCTTTTTCCTTTTTCCCTCTCATTTGGGTGGTATTTTGGATCGTTTATTTTAATAGATGTCTCCTCTATTTTACTATATTCTCAATATACGATGAATATATTGTATTCACAATCAAGTTTTTTATTTTTTATTTTTTAAGAAATACTTAATACACATAATAAATATACATGAAAAGAAAATAACACAAGATATGTATTAAGATGAAAGATAGGGGGCAAATTTGTATAGTTCTACGATTTTTGCATGGTAGCATCAATGCAATGATTATGACATGACATGTGTTAGGATAACCAATTATCTAGATGTACGGTTTCGTTTAATAGCAGTAAAAGTGACTTACCTGTTAATATTTTACTACACAATCGAATATTTTTATAGAGAAATGTATGATACACGTGTCATATAGCTCATCAAATATGAAATAAAATATATATTGAAATAGAAAATTCAAATCTCAATATATAGATGGGGGTTCTCTGGAGTGACAATAAAAATATTCTACTGTCAACGTAAAAAGTCAAACTTGAACTTTGACCAAACTACATTTATCAACTGATAATCATACTTATCATATATTAGTCAACACTAATCTAGGTAGATTAAATTAAATACATGTAAAATTATTGAAAATAACAACTAAATTGCTACCACATATAGAAACTTTGGAAGTAGAAAGAAAAGATACATAATACCAATAGTTGATGACAAATGAATGATTGTTGTGTTGTAATGAAATGGGGCGTGGGGACAGACCCACAGTTGGTCTGATACATACATGATACATACCCTCTGTATCAACTCTCGTCCTTTTCCCTTTATAATTAACATGATAACATAATAACATTCAATCTGTTTGGATTGGAGCTCAGAGGGAGAGAGAGGGGCAGGAGAGGCCTTATCTTCCCCTGCACAAAAAGCAATTTGCCACTACCAACAACTAACACATACATAAAAGGCTAGGCAGCAGACTTTTAGAGAGAGAGGGAGAGTCAGAAGCATAGTACCTGCCCTCCATTCACTCTCCTCAAGACTGCCCAATTTGGAACGCCATATTATTCATTCAACGCCAGAATAGGAAAGAGTAACAGAAAATTTTGCTATATAGAGTCGAGGACCCAATGAATTGGAGATTTTTTTCTACTGGGTTCTTGGAGGGACTGCGGAACCATCAGTATTGGTATTTGGTTTTGGTCTCTTTTTCTCTGTTTGAGAGTCAAAGAAGATGAATTTTGAGTTATTTTCTTGACGTGTGAATCTGTGCCTCCAGGGGTTGTTAATTCCTTTGGAAAGAGTAGAATAATTGATTTGAAGCTCTACAAACAGAGGATGAATCACTGTGTTCCTGATTTTAATGAGATGGAAGAAGATTACTCAATTCCTACGCCTTCTGGTTATCCCAGACCTAAAAAGCCTGCAACGTAAGCTTTTTGCTACTAGAAAGTTGTTTTCCTCTTATGTTGCCCAAATTATATGAGATTGGATTTTTGTGTTTTCTGAACTGCAGAGGTGAAGAGGAAATTATGGAGTTGCTATGGCAAAACGGGCAAGTGGTGATGCAGAGTCAGAACCAAAGACCGCCAAAGAAGAGTACCTTTGGCGGCGGCAGTGTCGGCGGCGATGTGGTGAATCCGGGTGAAAGGGAGATCCGATCGAGCAGCGAAGAACAGCATCATTTATTTATGCAGGAAGATGAGATGGCGTCCTGGCTTCAGTATCCACTCGATGATTCCTCCTTCGATCGCGATTTGTACGCCGATCTCCTATATTCTGCGCCTCCTCCTCCAACTCCTATCACCACCGTTACACATCCCAAGCCGGTCGCAGAGATCCGACCTCCACCGGCTCCTCCTCGACCGCCTATACCTCCGGCGGTCACCAAGCCGGACAATCCCCCTCGATTACAGAATTTCGTGCATTTCTCCAGACTTCCAAGCAGACCGTCGATAACAACAACAATAGAGTCAACTGTCGTTGAATCAAACGAGACGCCTGCGGTTGGACCATCTTCTAGGGTTTCACACAGAGTAGCTGATAGTAGAACCCAAGTAAACACCGAAAGCGGCACTGCCACAGCAGGCGGCGCTTCCGCGGCCGCCGGAGGATTAGCTGCAGCCACATTCGATCTCACCGTGACGTCCTCTCCTGGTGGCTCCGGCGCCAGTTTCAGCGCCAGCGGAGAGCCAGGTCATCCGCCGCAAAAACCACCACCGCCATCGGAGGACCGGAAGCGGAAGGCCAGGGAAGCCGACGAAAATGAATGTCAGAGTGAGGTAAGCGATGAATCGTAGTTTTGCTTTATCATTATTTAATTAATTTAATAATCAAATAATAATAATAATAATTTTTTCTCAGATTTTGTTTTTTTTTTTCTTTTTTTCTTTTCCACCCACACTGTGGTCTGCGTTGTGGGTTACAATTTAACCTGCGCAGGTTGGGTTATATTCTGTAGCGTGCGCCCACATAACCTACTACAAAACCCAAGTGTCATATCACCTAGGGTCCACGTTAGCATGAGTCAAGTAACAAAATCACTAGCCTGCTCCGTACACGTGGCGGCCATTGGTGCACTGACAAATTACCAACATTGATGTTCTGCCGCGTGGATGGGGTGCATGCCACGAGTTTTCTAACCAGGAGACAACAGGCCGGCTTGTCGTAAAATGAATTTATATTAAATTTATAAAATTTAAAAAAAAATTGAAAAAGGAATTTTGTAAATGGAGGAAATAGCAAGGTTTTCAGGGCAGGATCACGGGACTGACCTTACCCTACCCTGACATATTTATGTTATCTATGGGTTTCGGCTGCAAAAAGATAAAAGAGTACGTTGTTTACATGTATGTATATAAAAAACAACCACTTGTGTTTTCTTTGGAGACACTGTTAATTTGGATCTTTTTATTTTTAAATATCTTTGTGAGTATATGTTATATTTTATTTCATTTTGCGAGTAGAGTAGATGTGTTGTTATATTTGTTTTGCATTAAAATATCGATGATATTTAATACATGTAGTATGTATTAATAAAATAAAATGGGATGCTGTAAATAATAGATGGGAGTTGATGAAATTTCATTTGAGACCTTTTAAAAAGGAAATAAGAGGTATAACTTGGACTATGGATCCTCTATTCGAATTCGCATTCTATTTTTTATTCCATTGTACGGATATTTGTCAAGTATATAGTATCTACAATCCTATATTTTTATAAGAAAAAATTTAATACGCTTTGCATGTGCCTAAAATATTGAAAAAGGAGATCAAATATCATTTTGAAATAGAGAATTTTAACCGATAAATTTAGGATATGATATACTTTAGGGTGGGCTCTTGTCTAGATGGAGGAAAGCCAGGAACCATGGTCAGTTTACTTGAGTTATTTTCAGTTATCTTCAGTTATTAGTTTGAACTGGGGACTCTTCGATAAAGGGTTTATGAACATTATTAAATTTCAAATTCGGAATTTTTCCCGCCTAATTATGTTTCATGGGGTTTGTGACCGTGGAAATGTTTCTAGGATATGGAAGTTAGTGACGTGATTTTTTGACAAAATAGATACATTACAGGAGCTTTGGAAGCTTCTTTGTTACCTGAGCGGTGGCATTGGCTTTGGTGAAGAGACAGAGGGTTGTTGGAGGAAACTATGAAAGAGTGATAAGGTTATGTGGAATGTTCAATTGTGAATGCTGTAAGAAAGTTGAATAGTTGAAACGTTGTGTTAGCCATTAGGTCATTCGTACCTCAAGTAATTGTGTTGTTTCAGAACAGATCTCTTCTGAAATCTTAATTTATGAGTTTCTAGACAGCTGAGACGAAACATGTACAGAGTCGAAATTTGCATATTGAGCATGTCCACTTGCAGGGAGGGGTGGTAACATGTGGATGTTGGTTTTTTTGTCAAGAGATTGTCTTAAATGTTGATACATTGCATTTTGGAGGTTATATCCATCATCTCATTGGCCAACCTTCAATCTTGTTATTTTGACATCATATCTGGTATTCAGAATTTGCTTCAATTTACAGCTCTTATGGTTCATGTCGAAACAGTGCTTTATCATTGTATCTTCACTCAGTTGATGTGCCTCCAATACGTCTAAAGTAGAACCAGCTACTTCTTGGTTTTACATATTCTAGGAGTGGAACGAATCCAGTCCCTTTTCTAAGTGTGGAAAAAGCATATATTTTCAAGCACAAGAATCTTATGATATACTGGAAATCCCTTATGATAATTCATGTGCGCTTGTTACATATCTTAGCGACTAAAACTTGGATAGTAGAATTATCATTTTCTTCCATGGAAAGATGGAAGCATCGTGTGATTAAGTATTAAAGACATTGACATTTATGGTTGAAATGAGAGGTGAAATGTTTGTTCTTTACAACTTTTACATAACTAACAATCACTTTGAAAGATCTGTAACTTCATTTCTATCACTTCATTTAGTTTTCCTTCCATCCATTGGTATAGGACATCGAGTTTGAAGCTGCTGAAGCTAAAAAGCAAACCCGGGGTTCATCATCTACAAAGAGATCTCGTGCTGCAGAAGTTCACAATCTTTCAGAGAGGGTTTGTATCTGTCGACGTTTACATATTTGGATCATTTTGAATCCTCTATTGAAATAATTCATATTATATCTCTCATTATGTGAATATATTCTAAGTGTTTACGTAACTATATTAGCATGTCTAAAGAACCTATTAGGATGTCGTAATGATTATCTGTTCAATTACTAATCTTGCAGAGGCGTCGAGACAGGATAAATGAAAAGATGAGGGCACTGCAAGAACTCATTCCTCGCTGCAATAAGGTTTGACAGTTTGGATGTTACATCGTTGTTGTTCGACTGTCTGCAACTAATGTTATAGTTTAATTTTTAGTTTAAGTTCTGATTTTGTTTTCTTGAAACAGTCAGACAAAGCTTCAATGTTGGATGAGGCTATCGAGTACTTGAAGTCACTTCAACTCCAAGTTCAGGTAGATTTTCCTGTTCTCTGTTTCCCTTTTCAATATCACAACTTCTTGTCTTCTTCTTTGTTAAATCTGAAGTCAATCCTAATTCTGTAATCCCATCACTGGATGCCAAGAAATCCAATCCATGATGGAATATTGTACAGTTCCAATACCCAGCATATGTTGTGGTTAATCACGGAAAAACCCCCAAGGTTTGGATCATTAACCCAAAAGAAAAAGAAAAATGAAAAAAAGGATCTGCCGTCAGTTGTCATTGCATAAATTGCTAGTACCAACCAAAAAAAATTTGAAAATCAATTTTGTTGTTATTGAAATACTGTTCAGCAAATATGTCGAGATTAAAATAAATTGAAACTTTAGACTTTTATCATTTTTTATAACTTCCATCAATGACAATATAAGCTGTTCACAAATTTCGTTAGTGTTAACGGGCATGTCTTAGCCATGAAGAAATATTTGTAATTTCAAACGATACAGAATCTTTTAGTAAATAGGTCAAACCTTTGGTGGCATTTTGGTAATTAATTTTAATTTGGGGTATAGACCGCACCCCAAATTCTTTCTTGAAAATGTGATGCTTTTGGCCCAAATAATTTACCTATTCCTGTTGCATATGTTGCATGCTGATGATCTTATACAACCCAATATGTCTCAAATTTTCTCTACTTCCAATTCCAACTTTGAAAGTAACCAATTTTTTGAAACTATTATTGCAGATGATGTCCATGGGATGCGGCATCGTCCCCATGATGTACCCGGGCATGCAACATTACATGCCTGCTATGGGTATGGGTATGGGGATGGGAATGAGCATAGATATGGGGATGAACCGACCGATGGTTCCATATCCACCCATGATGCCAGGTTCGGGAATGCCGAACCCGGCAGCAGCAGCACATATGGCATCACGATTTCCCATGCCACCATTTCATATGACACCCGTTCATGTACCCGATCCTTCTAGGATTCAGACTCCTAACCAGGCTCCTAACCAACCGGACCCTCTGGCGAACCCATTTGGTTCTCATAACCCAAACCAGCCAAGAATGCCTAACTTTGCTGATCCGTATCAACAGTTTCTTGGTCTTCATCAATCACAATTACAATTGCCACAGGCAAGTTTAATCCTTGTAAGGAGTGTGTTTCTTGTTCTTTCTTTTTTCGAATTTCATTTTAAATTTAATTTTTTCAATAATTGAAGAGGAAAAGGTGTTCTATTTTTGGATTTTGCGTGGAAATGAAAATATGTTTGAATTAGTTGTATAAGATAATAATATTATAATGCGAGGGTGATGTGGAAGCGATAATTTTTGATGCGTTGCAAGTTCTATTGTTTAATTTATGTCACGTCAATCAAATTATGTTATGATAAGAATTACTATTTAATTTTATTGTGGGTCCTTGTTACAAGAAGAGATAAAGAAATGATTGTCATTTTAGTCTAATGATTTTTGGTTAGGTAGAATGAGGATGCATTTGACAAGTGTATACGTTAAATATGATATGTATAGGTATGAAAATGAAAAGAAATGGTACTTTTACGTGGAAATGGACTAAACAAACATGTCATTTTTTAAAATATGGAAAATGAAAAAAAAAATGTATAATTGAAAATGTTTTTATCCATGCACTTCACTTTTTTTTTTCCCCAGTGTTATTATATAAACAAATTCTGAGTTTATTTTGCAGAATCAAGCTGTGGTGCAGCCCGGTGCCAACAAGCCGAGTACCAGCAAAGACATTGGCAACCATGATGAACAGCAAACTGGTAAGTATGGGATCAAATATGCAGCTTCTTCAATTCATAATATTGACTGTAGTTGTTAAATATGAACTCTTCATAAAACTGTGAACTTGATTGAGTCTCCAATCTAGTATTTTGTAGTGGTTTCATTTTTTTCTAGACGATGCCAAAAAGATGTGGTTAAATGTCAAGAAGAAGGATCAATCCGAGAATTCAACCGAATAGTCTGAATGGAACGAGCAAATGGGTGCTTAACGCAACACGAATAAACCGTTAGGGGCATCAGGATAGGCCTCATATGATAAACTCTTAGGTGGTCAAGCTAGCTAATGCACCAGAGAGTAGAAGTAGCACTTGGGGTCCTTTATTTTAATTCATGTTTCATCTCTTATTCTATCGTATAGATACCCCACAAGTGTATCGCATCTACAACCCTATATGCTTACGAGAAAAAATATAATTGACATGTATTTATTACATAAAATAAGATATGAAACACCGTTTTGAAATGAGAATCTTAACCATAGTAACAAAAATGAATATCCGAACAAGAGAACTAGAAACCATCCACTAGGGAAAAAAGTTGTCAAATGGGACATTTATAGTATCAGAAACATGGGACATTTTTTACCGTAGCACTAGGAGAGAGTTCCATAATAATATCCACGACTGACATAGAAGAAAACCTTACAACCTTATTGAGCTATTGAATTTCCAACTGTGCCCCTAAAATCCACCATGGTACTTATGAAGCTAAAATCACTTGCGGTCACGAATCAAATATTTCATTGATATAACACATTAACTGTCCGTTTGTAGGTTGATTCATGGGAAGATCACCGGTGGCTGGCTATCATTCGAGCTGACCAAATTTTGCAAAAGAGAGAGTAGGGCACAAGTACATTCCAAGACCTTTAGCAGCCTAGCTAACATTATTTTTGACGTGTTAAGTACTATTACCTTAGCATCAGTTTCTTGTTATTTATCTTGGATGAGTTTTACTTTTTACTGTGGGCATATAGGTGAGGCAGGATCAGTTGATTCTCTTCTCTTAGCAAAGAGATAGATAAGATGTATATGTATATTACGTTCCTCGATCGTCTTAGAGATTAGAAATAAAGATGCAGGTAAATTTTGGCCTGTGGAACATTTCTATGGCCTATTGTTTGATGTTTTCTTGCCTTGGTTTTGGTAGGAGAAATGAATTTGAGGGCAAAAGTTACTTTTGCCAGGATTAAAAATGTATAGTAAATAAGGATTACGTGGGCCAAGGTTAATAATAGCTCTGGTGTGCTACGCTTTTCTAGCTGTGGGCATTAAGAACGTGATAAAAGTTTAGTTAGACATTTTAGACTATGGTGATTTAACTTTACTGTGAAATTATCTTCAATTATTATATACAAAAGTAAAAGGCGAAAGGAAATAGCTTGGAATGAACAGAAAGGCGAGGACAATGCAAAGGGATTTGATGTCTTCTTTCCTTTCAAGTCCATGTGAAAAGTGTGATTGAGGCCTTGATTTCATATAGAATGTACATTCAAAGCATAAAAAATAATAGTATCCACTTGATGAGTATCCATAAAATAAAATACGATATGAAACATGGATTGAAATAGAAGATTTAAAATGCTACCCATTGGGAAAGTAAAGAAGTGGGACGCTCATATGTTTTTAATTATGTCTTAATATGTGTTTTTAATTATGTCTTAATATCTATTTGGAAAATTATTTATTTTATATTGTAGTTGAGTTAGATTTGATGGAATTAAGAAGGTGTTTGGCTAAGTTTATTTAAAATATTTTATAAGTTCCTACATCTTATAAGATGTTTTTTGAGCTTATAAGATATTAGATCTTATTTCACAAATTGGTTGTTAAATGTTTGGATATAATAAGATCTTTTAGCTTATAAGATATTAGTGATAGTAATTTTATAATTAAAATGGTTAAAAATGAAGGTGTTCTCCTTACTTTTTTAAAAAGAGTTTATAAGATCTTTAATATTTTATTTGAAAAGCTACAAGATCTTTTATGAAAAAAATTTACTAAACACATTTTAACATCTTATAAGATGTTTTGAAGAGCTTATAAGCAACCCAAATGCCCTCTAATTTTAGGTAAAAGCTGGATCTAATTGATCAAACCTACTATAGTTTTGAAATTACAAATAAGTTAGGTTGCTTCAAATTTAAACCAGTGTTCGACGTTTGGGCGCAAAATCTTAAAAGATTTGAAAATGAAGTTGCAGGCCCTTATATTATATTTGTATATAATAGTCACTTGAGAAATAGATATGTCATTCAAATTTAAATATCCAACAACTTAAGTGGAAATGGTTTTGATTTTCAATCTAGTTGGATCGATAAAATTAAATATCCAACAAATTTATTTGATCTATTTCTTGTTTTTACTTTTTAGAATTTTGTGAACAATTTATTTGATGTTGTAATACATTAGTATATAATTTTTATAGTTATAATAGTATAAGCATTTCCCTATATCTTCTTCATAATAGTGTATTGTAAGGTCAAAAATTATAAATTTTATATTGTTACAAATCATTTCATGGCAATTAAATCCTTTACAATAAATACTATTAAAGGTTAGGACTATACAATAGTCCAGTTGATGGTAACACTTCAAATATTCTCTACACAGAGTATTTATTATAAATTTATTTAGATAGAAAATCAAAAAAATGAAGTTTTTACATGTTTTTAGGGATTATTTTTCTCTTTGATGATGAGTAACAACATTGGGTAAACTTCGAGTTCCTAAATTAGTTCGCAAATCACATAAACTAGATAAGTCACGCTAAGCATAACGTGTACAAGGGGCTTCTATTTTAGAAGAGATTTAAACCCGAGTGGACTTGTAAGAAATTTACCTTATAAAATAATTTACATAAAATTGAAATTCTTACTCTTAAAATGAAATTTTATTAGCATTTGATTTTTACTTAAATAAAATTAACTTTTGAATAGATAGGCAACAATCGGAGAAAAGAGTTACTATTAATTACTTATTAATTAAAGTAACTTAGTCACGTGAGGCTCACGTGCCTAGAGAAATACAGCATTTTTTGTGCTTTCTTGAACACAAAGACAACATAATACCTTGAAAAATAAAAACCCTAATTCCCAAATCTTCAATTCACGTTGAAACCATGGGTCAAGGTACACCTGGTAGCCTTAATCGGCAACTCCCCGGAGACCGTAAAAACGATGGCGACAAGAAGGAAAAGAAGTTCGAACCGGCGGCGCCGCCGTCTCGAGTCGGCCGCAAGCAGCGCAAGCAAAAAGGGCCGGAGGCGGCAGCGCGGATTCCAACGGTGACGCCTCTGTCGAAGTGCAAGCTGCGGCTTTTAAAGCTGGAACGAATAAAGGACTATTTGCTGATGGAAGAGGAGTTCGTGGCCAATCAAGAGAGATTGAAGCCGCAGGAGGAGAAGACGGAAGAGGATAGATCTAAAGTTGATGACTTGCGTGGCTCGCCGATGAGTGTTGGGAATTTGGAGGAATTGATTGATGAGAATCATGCGATTGTTTCTTCGTCGGTGGGGCCGGAGTATTATGTTGGGATCTTGTCGTTTGTAGATAAGGATCAGCTTGAGCCTGGATGTGCGATTCTTATGCACAATAAGGTATATGTCGTAATTTGGCTCTGTAAATTAATGTTTTTGAATAGTCAAGGGTTTGGGTAATTATGATTTCTATTAGTATATTTTTTGGTTATTTATTTTCTGCATAGAAATGGTAAAGAAAATATATGTATTGGTATCCGAATTGCTAAAGTTTTGATTTATTTAGACTGTTCCACTCGCAATGCCGCTCCTTTTTTGTGCCATATGATAGGTTTCGCCAAGCATGTTACCTTTGATGGATTGGAATGACCATGAGGTTTGTTCAACTAAAACATATGTCCCAAACTGGCACTTAAATTTTGTTCTATGTAAGCTGTAAACTTTTTCTTGTAGAATGAACTAGATACGTTAGCTCGTGAAGGAAAGAGAGGAAAGGGAGCTTTTATATTCCTGAATTAATTTAAGTTACAAAATGAGGTTCCATCCTTGTTATATGGATTCATTCATCATGTGTTGCTCAGGACTTCTCAACCAAAGAGGAGCCTAATATAATATGTGTTTTAATTGAAGAAAGTTATCACTTTGAGTTTTCATGGAGAAAGGCACCTGTTGGGCTGGGGACCTTTGGGTGGGATGTTGTAGCTGCCTAATAGAGTTGCTTAACTTTAGGGGAACTTTGCCGTTTTGCAGGTTCTTTCTGTTGTTGGACTGCTTCAAGATGATGTTGATCCCATGGTATCTGTGATGAAAGTTGAGAAGGCTCCTTTGGAGTCATATGCTGATATTGGTGGTCTGGATGCCCAGATCCAAGAGATCAAGGAGGCTGTTGAGCTTCCATTAACACACCCCGAGTTATATGAAGATATTGGTATTAAACCTCCCAAGGGCGTCATTCTCTATGGAGAGCCTGGTACTGGAAAAACATTGCTTGCAAAGGTGTGTGTTCTCTAAGAATTTGTCATTTTATAATATGGGTTGTCTTTAGTATGTCTTATTGTTTATCAGATCATGAGGTTTCCTTTTCGATACTAGTGACTTCTTAGGGGAAAAAACTTGAAAAATTGGAAGTGCGAAATGTGAAATAATGATAGATAAGCATTAATGATGATTAATGAGTTGACTTTCAACTTGTTGAAGCTTGCTTTGTCAAGCTGTTGAGGGTTCTCTTCTCATCTACTATCAGGCTTTAAGCATCATCTTCTTGCATTTGGTTATTATATGGGCTTAACAAACAGTGCAAAAACATAGGGGGCATATTGTGCCATTGTTCTGGTGTGTTATTTACATGAAGCATGTGACCATCTGATTCTGTGGGTGACTTCTGCATATGGCTTCCTATGTGTTGGACCAGGGGATTGCTGTTTTAAGTCATCTTTAGTCGATTGCTTTATTTGATTAATAGTTGTGTCTCATATGAGAATTTCTATGTGAAAAGCATACAACTTATAAACCTCTTGATTCGAAAAAATTTCTTCAGGCTGTGGCAAATTCTACGTCAGCAACTTTCTTACGGGTTGTAGGAAGTGAATTGATTCAAAAGTACCTGGGAGATGGTCCCAAATTGGTGAGAGAACTCTTTAGAGTTGCTGATGATCTCTCGCCATCTATCGTCTTTATCGATGAAATAGATGCTGTGGGTACAAAAAGGTAATGTTCTGAGGTTGTTGACCTTGAAATAAATTAATGCTGTTGCTTATTGGAGAATGCTGTCTACAGGTATGACGCCCACTCAGGTGGTGAGCGCGAAATTCAGAGGACTATGTTGGAATTGCTGAATCAGTTAGATGGTTTCGATTCAAGAGGAGATGTGAAAGTAATTCTTGCAACAAATAAGATAGAAAGTCTTGATCCTGCCCTCCTCCGGCCAGGTAGAATAGATAGAAAGATTGAATTTCCTCTTCCAGATATCAAAACAAGGAGACGTATTTTCCAGGTACGGCGTCATTTGTCACATAAAATAAGGTATAGCCTACCTATTTCAACATCCCCTCTACCATTCGCCCCACTCTGTGAATGGCTTGTTTGATTTTTAGATACACACATCAAGAATGACATTGGCTGATGATGTCAACCTAGAAGAATTTGTTATGACAAAAGATGAGTTTTCTGGAGCTGATATCAAGGCCATATGTACTGAAGCTGGTTTGCTTGCTTTGAGAGAGCGTCGCATGAAGGTAATTCAGCAAATATTTCACGATTTTTGTTCTTTTTTCAAATCCTTCAATGGTTTTGGTAACAAACCCGCTTGCAAATTTGGAATCCGGCTATGTGGCCAAGATTTCTGAAAACTTAACCTTCGTGTAAAATAGTTTAGCAATTGGACTTAACTTTCTTATTAACTAGACCCATGAGATTTGGCTTAATTATAGAAACAAACAACAAAAGTTTCTGAAATTGCAATAACACCCTTTCATTATTTCAGCTGAGGAAAATTTTTTAAAAAAAATTAAAAGATCATCTGTAACTTAACAATTAGACGTCCTGAAAATTACAACCCCTGATGATTTAGCGATATGGGATGTTTGCTGGAATTTTTCAAACTACGAGGTATGTTTTCGTAATTGTGCCAAAGCTAAGGGGTTTTTTATGGTAATTTTTCCTTTACTACGTTCAGACTATTCACACTGGTTTCTGTATTTGACATATCAGGACCTAATATATTTAACAAATCTGACATGATGAACAGGTGACACATGCGGATTTCAAGAAGGCTAAAGACAAGGTCATGTTCAAGAAGAAAGAGGGTGTTCCAGAGGGGCTATATATGTGATGATTCTCTATTTCCCTTGGGGAGTGGATGTGCATCACTCGTTCAACTTGTTGAATTAATTACTGCCTGTCTTTTAAAACGTGTTGTGATCCTGATTTTGTACATTGCAAATTTCTTTTTAACAGCATGATGTTATTTATGAATTTTTTGCAAAAAATATTTGTGTTATATATAATTGGCAAATTAAATCTTATAAAAAAATTAATTAACAAATAAAATCCTATAAAAAGAATAAATGTCACCTTCCTTGCTGTCAGTTCACACTGTAGAAACCTGTAAAATGACATTACTGCTTTTTATTTCTTTGCCTATTTTCATGTGGAGGGTTTTTCTTCCCTTTGTTATCAATTGTGGCATTTAGATACATCTGTCATTATATAAACATAAAACTATAATAAAAAAAATATAAAATAAAATTATTAAATTGGTCAATTCATAAATTATGCCTAGAAATATGTATTTCAAAATGAAGGGAGGGCTGTTGTGACATTTGTTGTTCTATCCCAATGAATGCTAGGATGACAAAGTAGAAAACAAATTATAATAAGGGGGGATTGCGTTAAACTTGTCCTTCAATTGTTCTAGAGTGAACTTCTAGCTGGGTCAATCCATTTTCAGACTTTCGTTGTTCCAAGCAATTCAGCCGTCATCTTCAAAATGGTCGTATCCGGAGGGTCTTCCATGGTTGGGAGACATCCCAATATGTATGTCTAGGATGTCTAGCAAGACTACTAAAGTACCTAACTCCATCTTGCATCGAGAAAGCCAGTTCCATTTTTTTTTAAAAATGAACTTTCTTGCATAAAACAGTAAAAACCAAAAGTAAAAGAGGATGTATAGCAAGTTAGTTTCATCTAATTGGTGGCTCTCCATTTTATAGGCTCCAAGAGATGGAAAATAAAAGTAATTAATGTTTAACTTCCAACCACAACTCAATCTGAGACGCACCATTTGCTTCTCCAGGGAGATGAAGTGACCATTTGTAGAGAAAGGCATTGTAAAAACCTAAAATAGAAGAACATGTATCGCAAGTTGGTTTCATCCGTTAATGCCTTTCCATTTCATAGGCTCCAAGATGTGGGGAATGGGAGTAAATAATATCCAACTCCTAACAACAACTCAATATAAAGAGATGCGATCTTTGCTTCTTCAAGGAGATGAAGTGACCATTTGCAAATAAAGGCACATAAAATTGAATGAAGGACACAAATGCAGTGAAAAAGAAGAAGAAAAGGTGTCATTTTATATATAGATTCCTGCGAATGAAGAAAATGAAAGAAAAAGAAAAAAAGGAAAAGAAAAATGCAATAGGTGGGGACATTTTGGTACATTAAGGGCCTTGAGCAATTGACTCTAAATTTAAATTTAAAGTAGGGAGTATTGACTAACATAATAAGTAATAAAGAGTAAACGGGTGTTTGATGGATGAGATTAGCCAACATTTGGCCCAATTAAAATATCGCAAATGCCTCAATATGTTATTTGATAAAGGAAATAAAAGATGCGGGTCGGCCCCAAAAAAATAAAAGCCCGCTGGGCCATGGCAACTAGGTGAGATTATAATCACCCCCCACCCCACAAGATTAGTTAACAGTGTTTGACATTGAGATTGCTTTGCCCCATTTTACCCTCCGTCCTCCTTTCACATTATATCGTCTTCTTTTATATTTTTTTCAAAAAAATTTGAAATTAATTTTAATTGTTAAAGATAATTTGTTTTAACCTTATTTTGAAAATTATTTTTAATTTAATATTTCAAAGAATATTGATTAAATTTAAATTATTTTATGTAATTATTTTTTAAAAAATTGCATAGTTTTCTTTATTTTTTCTCTAAGTTTTTCTGTAATTATGCTTTTAAATAATTTTATGTAATTAGTTTTCTGTGATTTTTTTAAAATAATATTAAAATAATTTTCAAAAATAATGATGATGATGATAGCAACAACAACAATGATAACAATAATAATATTGAGAATTACATATGTAAAAATATTTTTTAAATTATTATATTTAATAATAAAAACTAATCTTAATTTCTTTAAAAAAATAATTATAGAATAAAATTAAAGAAAATTATTTTAAAAAATTATATTAGAAAAGTGTCTTTTGCATTAAATTTAAAAAATTACAATTAAACACCTTGAAGAAATATGATTTCACAGAAAACTTCACTACAAAATCTCATAATTACAGAGGGTGTTTTAGCCTCTAAAATTACAATGGCCAAGCCTAGGGCTAGAATGAAAAATTTGATGATATCTTCATTTTCCGTCAAAATGATTTGATAATTTGGAAAACTTATAGGAGTTAATATGTAATTTTTAAGTGGTTGGTAATTTTCTAATCTCCAAAAGTAGCAAAATATAATAAACCCTTTTTTAAAATATTATTCTAATTCTTTTAATTTATATTAATTTATATTATTCACAAATACTTACAAAAATAAAAATAAATAAATAAACTTTATCAATAACCGTATTATTCTGCCCAAGGGGGACTTATAATCCCCAGTTTTCATCTAAAGTTGGGCTTACAAGGAAAATAATTTGAAAATTGATAAAGGGTATTTAAGTAAAGTGACACACAATATCATGTAATCTATCCTATCAAACATGTTTTTAAGATATCATTAACTTCATGTAATTGGGCCATTTAATCTTCTCTACCAAACATAAAAAAACATTTTTATCAACTATAATCTTAAATGGGCCCAATTATGATATTTAGGATAAATACCCCATCAAACACATCATAAGTAAATTGGGCTTTGGATATTCCGTAATAACTACCCCTCCATTTAATTAGATTTATTTGTTGGTAAAGATAAAATAATTTGATTTATTTCTTGCCCTTGAAAAAAGAAAAAATTGTGAACAATTCATTTGAAGTGGTAAAAATTTGATATATATTTTTCTTTTATAGTTATAATAGTAGTAGGACTATCCTATGTTTTCTTCATAATATTGTATTGAAAAATTCGTAAATCAGAAATTTTCTACTGATTGAAATCACTTTATTACAAGTGACTCATTTACAGTAAAACAAAATGATTCAAGATTATTAATAGACCGAATTACACAATATTTCAAAATAATTTAACTATTATTTATAAATACTAGAAATTATTTTTAAAAACAAATTTATTTAGATTGAAAATCCAAAAGAGGACATCTCTACATGTTTTTAGAGGCTTGCTTATAAAAATAACTTACATAAAGTTGAAATTCTAACTCTTAAAATAAAATGAAATAAAACTTGTAAACTCATTGGCAAAAGAGTTACTATTAAATTAAAATATTTTTTTTGAAAAAAAAAATATCACGTGAGTCTCACGTGCCCAGAGAAATACAACATCCTCTTTTCTGCTTTCTTGAACACAAAGACAACTCTTTCTGAACTGCATAATCCCCTGAAGAAGGGAAAACCCCAATTCTCCAATCCTCAATTACACTTAGTAACCATGGGTCAAGGTACACCCGGTGGTCTTAATCGGCAGCTCCCCGGAGACCGTAAGAACGACGGAGACAAGAAGGAGAAGAAGTTCGAACCGGCAGCTCCGCCGTCTCGCGTCGGCCGCAAGCAGCGCAAGCAGAAAGGGCCAGAGGCGGCAGCGCGGATTCCAACGGTGACGCCTCTGTCGAAGTGCAAGCTTCGGCTTTTAAAGCTGGAGCGAATCAAGGACTATTTGTTGATGGAAGAGGAGTTCGTGACAAATCAAGAGAGATTGAAGCCACAGGAGGAGAAGACAGAGGAGGATCGATCTAAGGTTGATGACTTGCGTGGCTCGCCGATGAGTGTTGGGAACTTGGAGGAATTGATTGATGAGAATCATGCGATTGTTTCTTCGTCGGTGGGGCCGGAGTATTATGTTGGGATCTTGTCGTTTGTAGATAAGGATCAGCTGGAGCCTGGATGTGCGATTCTTATGCACAATAAGGTATGTTTCAGTTGTGTAAATTAGTATTTTGGAATTGCCAAGGGGATTGGGTAATTAGGGTTTCTATTTGTATAGTTTTTTCGGTTTTAAATTTGCGGCATAGAAATGGAGAAGAAAATATATGTATCGGTATTCGGACTTGGAACTTTGCAGCTCAAAGCAGAGGTGAAGGTTTGGTATTTGACCTTGGAGCGGAGAAGAGCAGATTTGAATTATGATTTATTTAGAGTGCTCAACTTGCAATGCCACTCTTGTTTTGTGCCATATGGACGTTAGGTTTTGCCAAGCATGTTATCTTGGTGGATTGGAATGGCCATGAGGTTCATTCAGCTAAAAACATATTTTCTGTTCTGGCACTTAGAAAGGTTGCTTAAATTTGTTGTTTGTAAGCTGTAAACATTTCCTTGTAGAATGAACAAGAAATGTTAGCTTGTGAAGGAAAGAGAGGAAGAGGGCTTTTATATTCCTGAATTAATTAAAGTTAGAAAATGAGCTTCCAATCTGGTTTTATAGAGACATTCGTCGTTTGTTGTTTGGAACGTTTTAATCAAAGAGGAGAGGAGTATAATATAAGTTTTAATTGAAGAAAGTTAACACTTCTTTGCCCTCTGGAGAGAATTTTCCTGGAGAGAAGGCCCCTGTTAGGTTCGGGTGGGGGGTTGTAGTTGCCTAATGCAGTTACTTAATTTCAGAGAAACTTTGCTTTCTTGCAGGTTCTTTCTGTTGTTGGACTGCTTCAAGATGATGTTGATCCCATGGTATCTGTGATGAAAGTTGAGAAGGCTCCCTTGGAGTCATATGCTGATATTGGTGGTCTGGATGCCCAGATCCAGGAGATCAAAGAGGCAGTTGAGCTTCCATTAACGCACCCTGAGTTATACGAAGATATTGGTATTAAACCTCCCAAAGGTGTCATTCTCTATGGAGAGCCGGGTACTGGAAAAACATTGCTTGCAAAGGTGTGTTTTTTCCTCTAATGAATTTTGTGATTTTATATTATGGGCTATCTTTAGCATGTCTTATTTGTATGTCATACCATAAGGTTTCATTTTCCATACTAGTTACTTCTTAAAGGAAAAAACTTGAAAATTTTTGGAAGTACATAGTTAATTGCTACTTTATCACCTCATTCTAAGAGTGGAATGTAAGAAATAATGATAGATAAGCATTTATGATTAGCGATGAGTTGACTTTCACCTGGCTGAATGAAGCTTGCTTTGTCAAGCTTGTAAGGTTTTCTTCATATATATAATTGATAAACCGCTTGTTTTCATAAACTTCTTCAGGCTGTGGCAAATTCTACATCAGCAACTTTCTTGCGTGTTGTTGGAAGTGAATTGATTCAGAAGTACCTGGGAGATGGTCCCAAGTTGGTGAGAGAACTCTTTAGAGTTGCTGATGATCTCTCACCATCTATCGTCTTTATTGATGAAATAGATGCTGTGGGTACAAAAAGGTAATATTCTGAGGTTATTGTTCTTTGAAATAAATGAATGCTGTTACTTATTGTAGAATGCTCTCTACAGGTATGACGCCCACTCAGGTGGTGAACGTGAAATTCAGAGGACTATGTTGGAATTACTGAATCAGTTAGATGGTTTTGATTCAAGAGGAGATGTGAAAGTAATTCTTGCGACGAATAAAATTGAAAGTCTTGACCCTGCCCTCCTCCGGCCAGGTAGAATAGATAGAAAGATTGAATTTCCTCTTCCGGATATCAAGACAAGGAGACGTATTTTCCAGGTATGACCTAATTTATCACTGAAAATAAGTTTTGATGTACCTATTTCAACATCCCCTTTACCATTCGCCTCACCTTGTGAATGTCTTGTTTGATATTTAGATTCACACATCAAGAATGACATTAGCTGATGATGTCAACCTAGAAGAATTTGTTATGACGAAGGATGAGTTCTCTGGAGCTGATATCAAGGCCATATGTACGGAGGCTGGTTTGCTTGCTTTGAGAGAGCGTCGCATGAAGGTAATTCAGCGAATCTTTCTTTCTTTCTTTTTTTCCTCCCAAATTCTTTGAACTGGTTTTGATCACAAGTAATGACCCCCCTTCATTTACACATCTTTTGAATCTGGCTGTGTTGCCAAGAATTCTGAGGGCTTAACCTTTATGGAAGATAGTTCAGCAGTTAGACTTAACTTTCTTATTAACTATCCACGTGAGGTGTGGCTTGGTTTGGCCTAATTATGGAAACAAATCTTGTGGTTTGTGACATTACAATAGCACCCCTTGTCATTGGTTTGATTGATGAAAATTTTGAAGGATTTAAAAGAACATTTCCAATATTACAATTAAACCTCCTGAAAGTTTTAACATATTGGACATTACTAGTACACATTACAACTATGCATAGAAGTACACCCCTTGATGATTTAGCGACATGAGATGTTATTGCAATTTCCTGAACCACAATTGTATTTTTGTAATTAGGCCAAATTCCAGGAAGTGTTAATTATCCCTTCTTATTAAGTTTAGATTCGCTTTCGGTGTCTATATCTGACATATTAGAACCTGCATATATTAACAAATTTAATATGATGAACAGGTTACACATGCAGATTTCAAGAAGGCTAAAGACAAGGTCATGTTCAAGAAGAAAGAGGGTGTTCCAGAGGGTCTCTATATGTGATAATTTTCTATTTCTGCCGAGCAGTGAATTTGCAACACTTGTTCACCTTGTTGAATTGATTACTGTCTGCCCTTCTATAAAACTAGTTATGACTCTGATTTTACGCAATGAAAGTTTCTTTTTAACAGCATATGATGTTACTTATAATTATGACTCTGATTTTACGCAAGGAAAGTTTCTTTTTAACAGCATATGATGTTACTTATAATTATAGCTTTCATTTATTTCATCAGCTTATTGAACTTTCAAAAATTTGCCCGGAAATGACAGAATTAGTTTTCATTCCTTGTTTGGCTGTTATGTTGCTGGAGGGATATTGGGTGTTCACGGGTCAGGTTGGATCAGATTTAGAGAAATTCATTATTCAAACTGATCAAATTTGATTGGGAATGACGGTATTAGTTTTCATTCCTTATTTTGCTCTCATATTTCTGGAGGGATGCTGAGTATTCACGGGTCGGGTTGGATCGGAATTGGGGCTGGAGGGACCGAGAATGTTCATGGGTCGGGTTGGATCAGATTTCGGGTTGGATCAAATTTGGGGATACTCATTACTCTAATTTTATTGGATTCGTTGGTATCATGTTCAGCGAAATTTTCTTTCGTTGGTAGTGCAGCAGTGCGGCTGACATTAAGGTCTTGTTTGGGTTAGTTTTGGTAGCAAACTTTTGCGTGTTTCATGTTCATCAATGCTTTTGTGGTCCATTATGCTCCTAATATGGTATCATATTGTCACGTTGGTTTATTGACGTGGCTATTTTTCGAAGTTCATTCAATTATTATTATGTACTTATTCTTGCCAACCAAACAAGGATAATAAATCATGTGACATATCTTTTTTTTATTCTTTTGATAAAAGTAAATATCATTAACTAGAAAACAAAGATATAATACAGAAAATTAAGAAATAACACAACAATATTGGCGGCATAAATAAAGAGAACTCTAACAAAGGAGCAAAAAGGAGCAACACATCAAGAAACGAAAGATCAGGGGAGTTGGGAACGCTATGATTGCCGACGTGAGGAGTCTCAAGTTTTTCTTGGGGTTCTCTATCCGAAGATAGGAGAATAACATGATGATTCAAAGCTATTTTCAAAAGAAAATGATTTTGAAATACGCCCTTAAATAGAGTTCTCTTTTCATTCTTGGTACTGAGGGATTTGAAACAACTCCACTTACAATACCGCACACCAAAAAGATCCATGAAAAACAATTTCAGATCTAGAATGAGAAAGAAAGATTTTGAAAATTTCAGATCTGAAACAAAGCAAAGAGAAATCGGACAAAAACAACAAAAAATGGAAAAAGAAGAAAGTGAAAGATGGTGAAGGTGGTTGAAGGGAGATGAAAAAGTGTAGTCATGATGAAGAGTGAGTTGTTGGTTGGGAAGTGAGTTGTTGGTTGGGAAGATGGAGGCTGGGAAGATGAAGGTCTGAGAGAAAGGAAAAAGAGGAATAAAAAGAAGGAGCAAAAGTTCTCTAAGGAGGTAACCGGACCGCCGCCGGAACGGCGGCCAGTGAAAGGGGCCCCAAGGGCCCGCGAGCTGCAACTGTCACTGAGGGTTTCTGGAGAACAGAGAGAAAAGGAAAATGGAGGTTAGTATATAGAGCAAACCACAATATTTGGACGGCAACTCAATCATGTGACATATCAAACGGGCCTAAAGGTCTCTAAAAACCTTTTAAAACTTGTGATACCCTCATCCTCTTGTTCTTACCGGAGGATGATGTCGCTTCACTCAAGAACTTTGATATAATGCCTTTTCGCTTCAACAATTTTATCCAAGGGTTTGGTATAAGACCTTGTAAAATTATTGACAAAGAAATTACATGCTATTATGCACTAGTTTCCAGTGCATACTCGATGAATATGCTTAAATAATCAAGCGTAAATTTATATATATTAAGATATAATTTACACTGTGTGTATTTAGTAAATCAGTATATATATTATGCATAATTAATATGCTTAACACAATTACATATATAATCTAATATAAATGAAAAATTAGTGGGTTGTAAGTTGGTTACTGGAGTAACTTAAAAAAATTAAGGGTATTTTAGAAACATATTGAATCCTCTATTTCCGTTTGTATTTCATCTCGTATCTCATTACATGGATATCTCTCAAGTGGATAGTATTTAAAACCCTGTATTCTTATATAAAAAAGATCTAACACATTTGACATATATTTAAAGTAAGAAAAAAGAGATAAACTGCTATTCTAAAATAAAAAGTTCTAACCAATTTTTAAAAATAAACATGAAACATACCAAATAGGACTCGGTACAATAACACTAAACCTTTGAAACACTAAACCTTCGGTACAATAACAACACAAACATTAACTAAAGTACTAAACTGAGACACAAACTTGACCCATCAAAGTTAGAAAAAACCGCCAACTAAAACAAACAAGCTTAATTAAAACATTACATAATTAAAAACACGAACACATCTTCTTTGCTAACACACTAAAACACCCCTAAAACAACAACGTCAACATCAGAAATCAACAAACAGATCTTCAAGGATGCGGCAAGCTACCAGCGCCGCCGCCAACTCCGCCGGGAACGCCACCGATACTCCCTATTTGTGTAACTGGGCCGTTGGGGCCGGTCCCAATAATACCCCCAACGCCGCTAAGCGGAGTTCCACCAATTCCGCCGTTGCCTGCTCCGCCAAAAACACCGCCGAACGGCACTCCATTGCTACCGACTCCGGCGTAGCTTCCGGCGCCGCCGAAGGAGAGAAAGTTCTTTTGATCGTTAAGACCATTGTCGCCCGGCAAAACTCTAGCCGCCGCCTCAGTGGCTACAAGAAGAGCAACAAAAAACATAATACCCCATCTCGCCATTTTCTCTATCTTTTCTCTCTTTTTTTTAATTCGCAAATTTATGTTCACCAATCCTTACTTGACATATGAAAAATTGAGTCAGGCCTTTCCTTTTAAAGACAGTAGAAATTATGAATTAAGAGAGACATGTAAATGGAGCAGTTGAGAGTATTGAATGCATGAACATAAATGCAGATTTAGTGCGTATGTGTGTGTGTTTTTCCTGTGAGAAAATACCTAACAGAAAATTTGTGATGGTTGTCACATGAAGACAAGAGCATCTGTGATTGAATACTAATAGATTTAAAAAAATGAGCAAAATATATATATAAATCATGAAGCTTGTGATGAATTTGTGAATTTTCTAAAATTATTCTTGAGTTTTTGATAAAAGTTCATGCAAAAAAATCCGTTGTAAAACTAATCATTTATAACATATATACTAGCTTATGAATTAGTGATGAAACAAATTTCATTAAAAAATTATTTTAGTGATAGATTATGGATGTTTTTTTGTAATATTAGTAGTCAAAATCCTTTATTTCAAAATAAAACTTCATCTCTTATTCTTTGTTGTTAATAGATGCCAAGCGTATTAAATATTTTCTTATAAAAATACATAGTTTTAAATGTTATATACTTGGCAAGCGTTCACACAATACAATCGAAAATAAAACATGAATTGAAATAAAAAATCTGTATACAATTTTTGTGGGGACAATTTGTACGGTCGTCAATGAAGGGTACTTATATGTGCATGGGTGGAATATAACAAGCACAATCATGTATGCATTATGATAGTGATGGGCTTGAATTGTGAATGCGCATTTGCTGCCTGCACATGACTTTGGCTGGAAAACAACATTTATTGCCCACAGCTAAAACAACTTGTATATGCATCAAATATAGGTAAATAAAAATTTAAATTTAATGAGATTTTTTGGGATTATTAAAATATTTAACTAATAAGATGTTTGGCACAAGAATTTTGGTAAAAAGAAAGAAAAAAAAAATATTAAGGAAAACATTTTTATTTGTTTGTTAGTGAGAAAAATATAAAAGAAATGAAAAGTTAGAGGGAAAATGTAGAGCTAGTTGGGTAAAAGTCGTTTTCTGGTGAGGAAAATGAAAGAAAAACCCATTTAGTCCTCTCTTCTTCTTACATTATGAATTTTCTTTTCTTTTTTTTTTTTGTTTCTTTTTTCAATATTATCTTTGAATAACTAAATAAACTTGAAATTTTACATTTCTTTCTTTTCCTCATCATTTGCAAGAGATGAAAAATTAAGTGTGAAATGTTTAAAAGAAAAATTTATAAAATTATTTAATTACATAAATTATAAAATTAATATGATATGTGAAACGAAATAATAGATTAAATATTCATTAAAATAAAAAATGAAAAATATTTTCTGAATTCTGATAAATCCCATTCCATTCCATTCCTACCACCTGCATTTCTGAAAAGGCTTTAATGCAGTGCCGGCAATGAGCCACATAGCTGGAAGTTGGTTCAGAATCCATAAATTTCTTTAAAGTTAACTTTTTTTATTTTAATTTTTTTCAACTAAAATTCAAAAGTTTGAAGCCACAGCTGTTCTTATTGTACTGTGCACATTAAGGGGCTTCCTAATTGAAGTACAGCGATTGATGACATTATTTACAATCCCTTATAATTTTTTTTTTACCCTAATTATTGGTAGCAGCCCAACGCGCTGTAAGACTCTCTCTCATATTATTTTTTCTATTATTAATGTTCCTTCTTCCTTAGATATAATATCATACAATTTCTTATAGTATTAATCTTTCATTATTTTGTCCTCCTCAAATACAATCTCAAACTATTTTTTCGGCTATTAATATTCCCTCCTCCTCTTAAGATGTATTAGTATGGCTTGATAAAATTTCGATGATGTCCCTAAAATTGCAATTTTTCATAGAAAATGCACTTTAGGAATGGATATTTATATCTTTCATCTAAGAACCACAAATTAATATATACAATCAAACATTTAAATAGATATATGAATATACCATTTTAATATTTAAAACGTATATCATACTAGACTAATTTATGCGCTCGTTCAAAGAGCCACTAAGAGGGCGTGTGTGGCATTGCTTTTCGGAGCGACTTTTAACTTCTAACTATTGAAAAGTGATTTTGAAAATATTTGATAAAATAACTTCTACTTTGCTAAAGCGATTTTAAGCTAAAATTAACCAAATTCTATTAAAAAAAAAAAATTATTACTCCTATTTTTATAATTTAAAATTTAAAAATATAACTAAGTATATGGAAAATCACTTTTTTTGCAAACATTTCCTGTAAATTTTTAGTTTTTAATTGCAAACACTCTTAATTTTTGTTACGCACTTTTACAATTAACTTTTTAACTTTTCTACATGAAAATCACTTTTTTCTTTTTTTTTTTTTAAACAGAAGCAATACCAAACACCCTCTAAATGTTGCACCGCAGAATATTTTTCATGCTTGGGCCAAGGCCGGTCCAAAACCATCCCTATCTGGTAGACCGGCCCACGTAATTTTCTAATTGGTTGATACTATGCCCAAACGTGTTTAATTAAAGATTAGTAAATGATGAGAGAAGTGGCCCACTTTGTTGGATAAAAGGCCCACCGGCCCAATTCCCAGAAACATTTTGGAACTTTTGCAATGACACCCTCTAACTTCTCGCTTTTACCATTGAGTACCCAAAGTTTTCCATTTTCGGCTCTAACATTCCTTCCGTCAGTTTGCCATCCAGATCTCACTGTTAAATACTAGGGAAGTGTCCAAGTAAATAATTATTTAAAATAAAATTTTGAATTGACTGTCATACCCTCATTTAACATAAGATTTTTATTTTAAATATTAGATTATAATAGTACACAAATAGAAAATAAAACTTCCACAAATACAGGAGTCAACATACATCACTTTTACTTAAAAAACTCTCAACCATTACTTATAAGTAACAGAAATTGCTTTGCTCCACCGTAGAAAAGCAAAAATCATGTTAAATTTAGTTACATTTTTCCACTATAAATAGATCACTTTAAATGTTCTTTAGATATCATCTCCAACAAACACAAAATATTGAAGAGAAAATTACAAAATTAATTGAAAGAAATGGCAAGCATGGCATTTACCAATACCCTTACGAGGCTCCAAGCTACCAACAAATTATCCATCCTTCGCAAACCTTTGACCTCCACCGTTTCTATGAGCAATTCTTCCAAATTTTCTCAGGTAAAATTTTATGTAATATAAATCTTATATAAACAATCGTCTGTCATTTGAGAGTGTGACGCGTTCCATCATATGTGTTACATATCTCATGTTTATTATATTTATAAAGAATTCGACATCAAGCGTCTAACTGGTACCTACCTGATCCATGATGTAACCAAAAAATATTTTTACTAGATTCACGATCAATTTTGGACCCCTTATTATCTAGAGTTTCTAGATTTTAGAAATATACTAAGTTAGATTTTTAAAAAGTTGGTGGTGTCATTGTCATTGTACCGCTCTCTTTATAAGGTGGCTCCGTCACTGTATCCACCACGTCCCACAACTGTGTTGCTTTGTTTTCACAAGACATAAGCGGGTCTCAATCATTCTTAATTGGTAATCTAAACGAGTAGCATATTGTTGATATATCGATACATGTTTGATGCTAGATTAATCTTTACTAACCCATCATCCATCTTCTCCACCACAAATCACACACATTTCTCATTGGATTTAATACAAAAATGATTATGCATAAGTATTTCTCATTGGATTTAATACAAAAATGGTTATGTAGGGAAATAGACATTATGGTGCAATGGCTACATATGATGAGGCTGCTGAGGCAGCCAAACAAGGCGCAAAGAAAGGTGTGGATGCAACCAAGAAGGCCGGCGAACAAATGAAAAAAGAGGCTGCCGCTGCTACAGATAATGTATGTTTCGACAAAGAAAAACATCAACTTTTTTATCCATACTAGACTCATAATTAAGAGAATGTTTGGGTGGATGTTGAAATCTTACGAAAAATTTTAAGATCTTAACAAGTTTTTTCGATTTTAATCATTATTGTTGCAAAATTAGTATTACTAACATTTCATAAGCTCTGATTTCTTATTTTATCTAAACATTTCAAAAAACTTATTTTGAAATAAGATCTAACTTATTGTAAATTTCAAAAACATCTTATAAGATATATTAATTTAAAAGAGGATCATGTAAGCTCATTTAGAGGCGAACAAAAAAAAGTAAAAAGTATTTACCCCTTTCCTAAGACTTTAACAAATTTCTTAAATTTTATAATTCAATTACAAAATTATCTCGAATATCATCTCATAAATTTCAAAATAAACATGTTATGACAAATAAGAGTTAAAATATTTTAAATAAACTCAAACATAGTACCGGTTGTATTGCGTATAAAATTTTACCTATCTAACGGTAGCTTAAAAGATTAATCTTGTATTAATTTATGTATTTGATCCTAATGTATTGATTTACTTATTGATCCTACTGAATGTCTTATTTTGCAAACATATGAAAAAACAGGCCAGTCAGAAAATGGAGGATATCGCCGGGAAAGTATCGCACACGGCGCAAGACGCCGCCGGCAAAGTGAAGCAGACGGCTCAGGACGCCGCTGGAAAAATGAAGCAGACGGCGGAGGAGGCGTGGGGCACCGTCAAAGACACCACGCAGAAGATCAAAGACACGGTGGTCGGGAAGGCGGAGGCCTCCGCTGAGTGTGCCAAAAGCACCATCAGAGAAGAGGCTGCAAAAGTTAATAGCACCATGGACTCTAAGAAATGAACAACTTTATTTATTTTATTTTTAGATATTCTCCATTTTCAACTGAAAAATGGATATTAATTGAATTTTTAGGGAATAATTTTGAACTTGATTCTGTAGATCAGAGATCTCAGAAGAATCAAAGTTTGATCGGACTGTGTTGATATATCCATGGTCTTGGGATGGGCCTTTTTTTAATTTTTTATAAAGTAGGATTGAATTTGCGATCCTCCAATGACTTTGTGCGTTGTTGGAATTTGTGATCGTTATACTTGTAGGTTTAAATTTATGAATGATAAAGCTTCTTATCAAGCTATTGCATTTTAATGCAAAATTTTATTAGTTTGTTACGAAATTTGTTATGGTAGTTTTTCCCAAGTTCACGTGCATTGTGAATCCTTCATTCTATTTTTTCAGTCATTTCATGAATATATACTAAGGAGCTG
>JACFYI010001385.1:1002607-1025420 GCA_014898755.1 Handroanthus guayacan | reverse complement strand
TTGTTAAAATAAAAATAAAAATTTTCCCCCGCTTACTTGTCATTGAATTCAATATTAATTACTCAATTAGTTAATGATGGACAGCACCACCATTTTATTACTATTTTATTGTCAAAAGAAAAAAAGTTAATTATAATTAAAATAAAATAAAAAATTCCCAGATTTTAAGGCGAAACCACGTGAGGTGGCTAAATTACATTTCCACCAACGCCACTTTCACAATGAAGACAATAACTCTAATACTTTATTTGATTATTATTATATTTTACTTTCTAAAAAAGATTTATTTATTTAATTTTTTTATAATAAACAATTGATTTATTTGATTTATTTAATCGACAGAATGGTGCAAATAATTTGATAAGGATCGTATAAAATAATGAGCGTGACTAAAAGTCTAAAAGCCCTAAAACAGGGGCTAAAAAGGTAAAACAAGACATGAAGTATACTAAAGATAGCCCAGAGTTCTAGGAGGTGACCTTGGGAACTTCCACCTATAGAATCTATCCACGTTTTTTACTGTTTTTCTAACCCAAAATGAAGAGACAAAGAAGTAAGTCAATTACTTTTATGTCTAAATTTAATTAAATTATCACAATTATATAAATATATATATATTTATATTTTATTTTGGTCCCTTGGCTGCTCATTGCTGCCTTGCCCTATAACGTTTTTGGACCATTTTATCAACTGGTGGCCCTCTTTCTAAGTTTTTGGGCTCTGAAAAATGCCCTTATAGTAGCATATAAGTAGCCCATCAGCTAAGAACCCGTTTAGGTTTAATGCGCATCTCGTCACCACGAAAAAAATGATAAGTGTGTGATTAGTAGTTTGATAGTAAACTCTCATTCCTATGAACAAATATATAATGGGTCCGAATGCTATGGAGAATAGTCAAAGAACTAACTTTTATGCTTTTTATAGAATAGAAAAGAAAAAATCTACTACAAAAAATGTCTAAAATAAAGTGGCTCCGTTACTAGTTATTCAAGTTATTATTTTGGTCGTGTCTTAAGGACGGTTTCATATGTGCGACTAGGCTGCATCGTGATATTTCACCCCCTTTAATATTTCGATTGATACATGAGATTAGAGCTTTTGGATTGACTCAAATTGCGGACTAGAATAATGTAGATTGGAGTCTTGGTCAAAGACCACCTATTAGTGTTTGCTGCCCTAAGATTAAAACATTGTATATTGGCAATTACCTTATTGTCCCTCTAATTTGGGTAAGGCCAAAGAGGTTATTTGTGCCAATAATCTACACTTGTTAGTTAGCAAATAACAACAAGAGATTAATATATTTAATAATCTCGCCATCAATTTTAACTATCAAACGAGATATGAGATTAAAAAATCACCCCTAGTCACTAGCGGCCAATCTTTGATTGGATTATCAAATCACCCTATCAAACCCCCTTAAGTCAACCACGCAATGTTCTATTTTGATTAATGTAATTTATTTCAATCTATCTTAAAAAGTAATCGTTAGCAGTTAGCAATATCAAACAATTCGTAAAGTGTAGCGTAGAACACATTGGACGTTCAGGACAACACTCGGTGTTGTCCGGCATTCATTCATGTGTATGTATTTCATATTTCTCCAGTCTTTTTTTGAAGACTCCGTTGTTCGTGAAATTAGAAGAACCCCGATCATTCCTTCTTCGGAACCCCCTCGCCTTATCTAGACTCCCTCTAAAAGTGGAATCCTTACAGCTAAGGTGGCTTATTTGATTGATCAGAGACAGCGTTTCCCTTCCTCAAACTCAAATGAAATTTTAATCTTGAGAAAGATTTGGAAGCTGAAAATTCATGAGCGACTTAAAGTTTTCCTTTGGAGAATTGTGGTGAAAGACCTCCCTACCAAATTACAATTGGCAAAATTCTTGCACCTGGAGGATGTTCTATGTACTCTCTGTCAGAACCATGGTGAATCTGCAAATTGTCCTGTTGCTATCCGAATATGGCTTGCATCAAAATGGGGACTCCGAATGCACTGTTTTAGTCACTTAAATATGCTGGAATGGCTGGCTATTATTCTTAATCCTAACAACAATGTAGTTGACAAGGAACATGACCATGAATTTCTGATTTTTGTCTCTTTAACTCTCTTAGAAATCTGGTTTCTTAGGAATAGGGTTAGATTTGATAAATGTCAGTCTTTGGAAGTTGGGATTGCTCGCCAAATTGAAAGGAAAACGATTGAGCATCTATCGGCAAGTCGGGAAAAGATTATCAAAGCTAAACCTCTGCTTCTTCAATCAAAATGGCTTACTTCGTCCCCAGACTGGGTTAAAATCAATGTGGACGTGCCATTTTTTGACGGCGAATCTGCTTGTGCTGTTATTTTCCGGAACTTTGAAGGTAGATTTTTGGCTGCTTTTGTTACCCAATGTTGGTCTTTTGATGTTACAGTGGCGGAACTTAAGGCGATCTCTTGTGCTCTTAAATTGGTTGATGAATGGAACATACCCAAGGCTGAATTTGAATCAGATTCCAAAGAAGCTATTGATCTCATTCTGGACTCGAATAAGGTGGATTTTTGGAGCGCTACGGCTGATCTTGATGTTGCTAAATCTTTTTTTGTTAAATGGCCTTGTTGGTCCTTATTTTTTGTATCTAGGGATTCTAACTTTGCTGCTTATTACCTTACTAAATGGGCTTTGTTGTGTAATTGAGAAGGTTTTGTCCCATTTCACAAACTTCCTAGTAATTGTTTTTGTAATGGAGAACAAAACCAACTAAACTTTTGTCACCATCTTGATTGATTTATGAATTATTCTTACTCATAAAAAAAAAAAAGAGATTTGATTCAACTAATATAGTTACTTAAATTGTAGTAAAATCGCCACTGCTATATGGACAAAGTAGCAGGGCCTCCTCCTTTTCATCGAAAATGTGCAAGTCCGGATGCCATCGGTAGCGTGTGGGTCTTAAGTTCCAATACCACCGGATTTATCAAATCACCGTATTAAACGACCTTCAGTCAACTACACAATGTTCTATTTGATTTGTGTAGTTTATTTCAATCTATCTTAAAAAGTAGTGGTTAGTAGTTAGCAATATCAAACAATTCGTAAAGTGTAAGGTAGAAGACATTGGACATTCAGAACAACATTCAGCACTCATTCATGTGTGTATTTAATACTTAAGAAGTAGAGTATAATATATATATATATACACACACATGTATAATTGTGAGACTATAAAATGATAATAATGATTCAACCAGTATAGTTACTTAAATTGTAGTAAAATCAAAATAAATTAAGAAATACAAATTAAAAATATAATACACTAAGGATATTCTATTTTAAAAAAAAAAATCAAATAAAAACATGTCAAAAGGAGAGTAGTACTTCTTAGTTGTCCATAGCACCCATAGATATGAACATTGCCTTCATTTGGATTGGGCCAGCTAGAGAAAATTTGGCCCAGAACCCCAGAGACCCTTTAACAAGGAATAAGACTACTTCTGGGCCCAATGCAAGCCCAAACTCTGAAAATTATTACGCTCTATCATTCACTGTCAAGCGCAAGGGAATATATCAACCACTTATATTCAAATTAAATTAACACGCAGAAAGAGAGAGATATATACAGAGACAATTATCAGAACGCAAAGCAAGTGAGAAATATATACAAACATGGCTTCAATTGGTATTGTAGTGTTCCAGAAGACCCTTTCTCTTCCCCCTTTTTCATCAAAGTGTTGCAAAAATCAGACTCTTGCCTTAAATACATCCCAATTTCTTTCATCGAACTCGCTTTTGAAGTTGAAGAAGCAATCTCTATACTCATCCATTCAAATTAAGCAGCTCAATAATCGGAAAGTTCATGTTTCGCCCATTGTTTATGCTGCTCAGTTCAATTTATTCACAGGTAGCCTCTTCATCTTTTGGTTCTACGAACATAGAATATCTCTGTTTATCTTTCTCTGTTTTCCATTTTTTTAATAATTAACGATTGTGCAATTTTTTGTTCTTGAAATGTTGAAATTATGATTGATATTTGGTGGAATTGTTTACGGTTTTTTGGGTCTATGGAATCTTGATTCTTCTACATGAACTCGGGCAATATTTATATCTACCTCTTATATGATATTTTGGGTGTTTATAATCACTATTTACTGGCTTGTCCTCACATCTTGTGATAATATGATAATATGCCACAGTGTTTAGACTTGCTTGTGCAACATTTATGGGGTGTAATATGGAATTGTACTATTGAAGTTTCTAGTTCCTTACTACCAAACATACCTCAATATTTCACAAAATCAGAGTAATGTTTCTGTTACTGAAGTAGCTGGTTGCTTGTTTGAGCATATGATTAATTTACTTCGGTTAGAGAACTCTAATGGAGATACGGTCGCGTAGAAGCGGTTTAGGATGTATGAGTTAGACAATGCTCTTAGTATCCATTATGAGAACATTGGATATAATGTCGATCAAATGAATTCGCATTCTAATATAGTGAATGATGAAGCTCGGGAAAGAAAATCCTGCAAGGTTCAAACATATTGCGATTCTTTCTGCTTAATACTCTTGTACAAAGAGCATACAGGTTATAGATAGAACATGAAGAATTTGGCAAGGTTAGGACCTCATACAGATCTGTACGGTAAAAAATTGGTAGCTAGGAGGAAAGCGTGCCTATGGTTCCATGAAGCAGTTTAAACGACACCTACTACAAGCAATAATCCAGTTATAGATATCTTGCTACTACTAGTTTTGTGGTTATTCGGGTAGAAAAATGCACTCTGTCTTCAAATGTTATCTGTGGCTGATAGAGTTTCTTATCCCGTTTCTTGAATTTCTATTCATATCTTCATCTTTCTATAGCTTCATCATATAATTGCAATTATGTCCTTAAATTTTATCTGCATGTATTGTGTGATAGTTATTCAAACAGCGTGGAAGGTTGGGAAGGATGGCATTGAAGCAGGAACTAGCTTGGTGCCTGTAAGTAATTTTTATATGGATCTATATTGTTACATATTCGGTAATACAAACATTCTTTTCTTTTTATAATTTTTTTTTTTTCGTTTTCATTTTTCCATTTAGAACAACCATTCTATCTTCTTTCTTCAAGGATTCTATTCCGAGGCCCATAGCGAGGATCTCTGTAGCTGTAGTTGCTGTGACATTGGCACTCTTCGTGTTGAAGTCATTCGTGTCTACAGTATTTGTTGCCCTGGTACAATTCTACACCTGTTTTTATAAGGGATACCTCAAGACCCCTTAGGTTTGACATAATTACTAGAACACCCTATGAGGTTTGGATAATGAACTTTACATCCCCTACCGCTAGTTCACCATGATGCATAATTACAATTGCACTCCCCAAGCTTATGCATAATTACAATTACACCCCTTGTCCGAGGGATATGCTTGTAATGTTTCAGGATTTTCAAGGGGGTGTTATTGTAATTATTTGCCAAAGCTAACAGTAGGGGGTGAATAGTAATTATCTAAATTTCAGGGGTGGTTTCATAAACATGCCAATTCTCAGGGGATGTTGAGGTAATTATCCCTTCTTATAGTTGAAGGCAAACAAACATAGTAATGCTTCAAGCTGCGTATTCCTTCATTGAATGCTAGTGGAAACTTGTGCTAGTCACTTTAGTTTTAATGCGATGATCTCTTATACATTATCGATGAACCTGTAGCTTGGTGTGCATCATGAATTATATTGCTTAAGGTAGTAATGTTGATAGTTTTCACTTCAAGACACTTCCTAATATTGCCTATATGAGTGCAATTGTTCCTTGAATTGCACTTTATTCATGAACTGTTGAACAATAACTTTTTAAATCCCTCAGGATTCTTTAGAGAGATTTAGAATGAGACTATAAGATGCTTGTAAAATAGTAATACCAATTATCTCAAGTCCATTGACTCCTCCGATATGGGACAACACTAGGTATTGCCATATGGTTAAATCTGAAAACTAGTTGGCAATGCACGGTCAATGCAAAAGCCAAAAAAAAAAGAAAAAAAAGGGTATAAAGTGTTATGGTAGAGATCCATTCAGAGGTGGAAAAATGGATAGATGAATTTTGGAGGTAAATGAGAACGTTGATGGAGATGGTAGAAAACTGAAACGTGATTAGAAATATGTGAGACAGTACATGCTTACAAATTATGAAGCATAGACAAGAAAGAAGAATTGGCAGTTTTGTGTGTAGTAACATTCACAATTCAAACTTGCTCCAAATTGATAAGGAAAATTACCTTAGCACCCCCGTGATTTGTAATGTCTTAATCAATATGTAAGGTTTTTAGGGTGTTTAATTGTAATGTAAGACAGACTCCATTAAGTTTCAAAAACCTAAACTAACGTTAGGGTTGTTATTGTAATTGTTCAAATCATAGATGATGTTTTTATAATAGGGCCATATCTCTGGCTTTGTTGAAATTATCTCAATCTATAATATGACAGAAGCTTGGTAGTATAGATAAATATTAATCCATGTACGTTGTGGACTTTTCTGCGTTTGTTTTTATCAACTGATATCAAATGCTAATGGTTAGTGTTACATTTTTATTTTACTTATGAGAGTTTCTAAATTGATAAGCAGGCAGTGATGGGGCTATGTTATTTTACATTTATAGCCTTGAATAAAGATGAAGGCCCAAAAGGGGGTGGGGGAACCACTTCCGCGGAAGATAGTTTAGAAGAAGCAAGGAGAATTATGGAAAAGTACAAATAGTACCAATTCCTTTATATTTGGCTGCTGCTTCATGTTGTGGTGAAATTGAGAGGAGGTGCACCAATGAGTCAAGAACCCTAAATTTACCTTTAGTGTTCATACAGAAATGTAAATAGATTTGACAATTGTACTTTATCCACAATATTTTTGGAATTAGAAAATCAAACTCAATTACTTCCCATACGCACGAGTTCTCCTGATGTTTTTATGTACTTTTTTAAAATGCTTTTATTATTTGTTTAAGTCTTATAATTGCAACGTATACAGAGTATAAATTCCGTAGGATCACTTACAAAATATATAGGATTGTCATTTTATGGTCTCTATAGTCATGCATGCACGAATGTTGATTGTGCTTCAGTTATTAAATATATTGAGTGTGCGTTGAATGCTAACATTAATACAAGTGATCGTTTCTTATTGGTAGTCTAGTTATTTGGTCATGATGGCTTGCTAGGTTTTTTGATCTTTTAGATCAAATATTAATTCAACGGGTATAATAAGTCAAGCTCGTGTTGGGTTTTTGATATTTTCGAGTTGAATTCAATTAGTACCATTTTTTTTTAGGTAGGGATAGTAAAGACGGGAAATGAGGATTGTGCCCAGCACTCTTTCCTAACTATCATCCTAGTAAATAATCTTTTTATATTGCCCTTAGTGTTTTCACTCTCCATATTTTGACATAGATGGATGTTTTATTTATTTATTTTTTTACCTTTTTTTCTTTTTTTTGATAAAATGAATCTTAATTTTGAGAGAAGAAGCATGCTATCTGGCCTTAACTGCTAATTGCATGCCTATGGGGGCACAGTGTATCAACTGTTGTCATGTGCAAACCTGAAATTAGTAAGTGGAAGTGGTCTTGTCTTGGGTTTTTCACTTTTTTGTGTCCTAAAGCTGTTATTAAACGAAATCATCCTCTCGCATGCTTCTTGTTTTTTTAACTTTTTAACCTAAGTCTCAAAAAAAAAAAAAAAACCTTTTAACCTAAACAATAATTCCAAAAGTACAAAAAATTTCATGTGGCCGGGTGAATTTCATCTATCCTATTATTATTATTTTTTAAATATCTACCCCATTAATTAGGATATAATATTATTTCTTGTCATTCATTTAGATTATACATTTGAATGCATTCTAAAATATAAATTGCATATAGTAGTAATATTTGATTTTATCATATTTTCACATTTGTATCTAATGATGCACAAGAGGTATACGATTTAGACAAATTTTGTATGCGGGCATCAATCAAATTTGATATTATCATAAAGATAAATTGTATATAGTTATCAACATTTCATTTTATAATAGTATCATAATAATATTAAATGATTGACGATTAGTATATGATATAGTCAAATCTTGTATTTTAGACTTCCACTACAATGACATGATTGTAAAGATAAAACTTTGACGTTAAAAATAAAAAAATTAGTGTGAAAAAGATCGTACTACTCAAATATGTTACATAACTTTTTGTATAGTCAATGATATCACGTAGAATTTTTACATTATTATTACAATTATAATATTATAAAATTCACGTAATAATTGAAGACCTAAATATCTATATTTTCTATTGATACAACATTAGGATTTATGTCCAAATATAGGATAAAAATATAACAATTAGATTTTTATAGCAAAAAACTCCAGAAAAATATATATTAGGGAAAAAAAATTAAAGATTTGATTTCATTTCTCTTGTGCTTCTTTCGCATAATCCAACCTACCATTAGTCATTAAGAGAGTGTCTCGTTACTTCTATTTAAATACATTATAATTTCAATATTTTATTTTATATATTAGTTGTTAAAGTATCTGAATAACATAAAATATTATTTTAAATATCAATTATTAAAGTGTTTGAATAAAACAAGATATTTTTGCTTAAAAATTTTGCTAATCATCTCAAAGACATTGTAATAAATCAGCAATACTAATTAATTCATCCATAATGATATACTATAACAATTTTAATGGTTAAAATTATGTTAAAATCTTAAAAATAGTCCAAGCTTTTTGTAAATTTTTTAATATTTTACAAAATTATATCATCTTGTTTAAAAAATTTATATTTTTCCACAAAAAATATTAAACATCATTATTATTTTTTTTATTTGATAAAGTAAAATATTAAACATTATATCATATCTATTCTGACCAAACACCCGCCACCATCACAACTAAGGATCAAAACCGGACCCCACCTTTCTCCTCTTGATTATTAAAACTACTGTGGGGCAGCATGCCAAAGGGGCCCACCCCAAATCATCACATGCACTGCAGACCACCATTCCTATCATACGCCCACAACCCTTTACCCTACGATTTCGAAAGCCCTGATCAAGATAACACGACAAGACAAATGTGGGGCCACAAATCAGATCGTGATGATTTTTCTCAAAGAAAGCAAACCATTGGATTTGAAAAAATTATACTGCAAATTCCAAAGACAAGCGTGCACACAACAAATGTGTAAAGTCACACACACATAGACATTACCTCTGACTTTGTGTCTCTTTTAATTTACGGCTTAATTGAATATTATTATGATAATCTTTGCTTTAGGCATGTTAAATTAATGATTATGCTCTAAAATTGTTATTTTCGCCAAAAAAGAAAAAATATGATTTTATATGAGGATTTTAGTTTGTTCAATTGTTCCCTTATGTCTTTTAGATGTTTCCAAGATGGGAAGCAAGCAAATTTTCTAGAAATTATGATGTGGGGTTTTATTTTATTTTATTTTTTCCTTACGGCAAGGGGGAATTTGACATGTTATTCAAGTGCTTTAAGGTTGTTTTGAAATAGAGTTGTGTAGGAATAATTATGGATTTTCCTTTTTTTCTTTTGGCGCACTGGAAGGAAATTGAATTCCTAGTCTCCTTTTAAAGAAGGGACTATAAGGAGAGGTCGGTGCCACTTCAATCAAGAAACTTCGGCTAGTAGTTTGATCAAATATTGTGTTATGAATTATCAATACTGGAAATTAGATATTTTGTCTTAACTAGAAGTATCCAAAAATGAGTGAAGCCAGGCCACTTATTAATAATCCTAATACTTTCGATTTTTAATTTGTAATAAATCTGATACCATCACGTGTCAAATTATCCAAAGCTAAAATTTATTTACTAAAAAATAAGGTACAATTAATAAATTTAATATCATCACGTTTCAAATTGTGCAACGTAAAAATTTTTTTTCTTAAAAAAAAAAGATGTGATCAAAATCGTTAGCATGACCAATAAAATCCTTCACTCTTGAGTCAATAATGTATTCTAAATAAATCATTTTGAAAAAAGTACGAGGAGCATCATGTCATTTTGAAACAACAATATTGTCATTAAGCTCATTATTAAGTTCACCTCGTTGAAATCCAAGGATTTGAACTCATCAAACTTCAAATAAAATAAAATCAAACTAATTAAAAACTCGCAAAATCATCATCATCTGATCCATGAAAAAATAGCAACTAATTTGGAAAATTTGCGTATTTAAGGCATTAAAAGTACATTTTATTCATAATTTTAACTTCAAAAATGATGTTTCATCTCCTATTTCATCTTTGTCGTTTTAGGATGCAAAAGGAAAAAGAAGAAAAATAATCATTGCAAATTATTTGAGGTGGGAACAAAGAGAAAACCATTGCTTAAAAACATCATTAAAGCTAAAACATTGTTTATTAATAAACACAAAACAACATCAACTTTTTCTTCAAAAATCATGTTAAATTAATAGGAACAAGAAGCATCATATTGAAAATTGTACACTTTGATGGACTAAATTTCACACTCACAGTCAACACACTGCCATCTTTCCCAAAAAGAAAAACCTCTAACAGAGAACCCTCTTCCCCCACTCTAGTTCACTTTCCTCAAATTCTTTCTTCTTCTTCTTCAACACTTTTCTTTCACTAATGGCGGCTATGAAGCTTCTCCCCCTTTGCATTTCCCTTCTCTTAACCCTAACTCACTCTATTTCAGATGTCGAGTTGCTTTTGTTGAAGATTAAGCCCTCACTGCAAGGAACCGCAGAGAACTTGCTCCTGTTATCATGGAACACTTCAGTACCTCTCTGTCAATGGAGAGGACTAAAATGGGCTTTCAGAAATGGATCTTCTTTGTTATGTACTGATCTTTCGTCACCACAATGGAGTAGTTTATTTTTATATAATGACCCTTTTTTGCAGCTTATTTCAATTCAGCTTCCATCTGCTAATCTCTCTGGAACTCTACCAAAAGAGATTGGAGTGTTAGCTAGTCTTCAAACTCTTTATCTTAGTGTAAATGCATTATCTGGGCCAATCCCTTTAGAGCTTGGATATAGTTCTTCATTATCAGACATTGATTTGAGCCATAATTTGCTTGAAGGGACAGTCCCAGCTTCGATTTGGAACCTCTGTAACCGGTTAGTTTCCTTAAGGATTCATGGTAATAATCTTTCTGGTACTTTGCCTGAGCCTGCATTGCCTGATGCTAGTTGCAACAGTTTAGAGTTTCTTGATTTAGGACAGAATGGATTTAGTGGGACTTTTCCTGAGTTTATTGTTGGTTTTCATGGGCTTAAACATCTTGATTTAGGGGATAATATGTTTTCCGGTCCAATTCCAGAGACTATAACAGGGTTAAAGTTGGATAAACTTAATCTTTCTCATAATAACTTTAGTGGGGTTTTGCCTAATTTTGGGGAATCAAAGTTTGGTGCCGAAGGTTTTGAAGGAAATAATCCGAGCCTTTGCGGGCTGCCTTTGAAAACTTGTTCTGTAAAATCTGGATTGAGTTCTGGTGCTGTAGCTGGATTAGTTATTGGTTTGATGACTGGAGCTGTGGTTTTAGTTTCATTATTGATTGGTTACTTTCAAGGGAAGAGAAAGAGGAATATGGATGAGGATGAGGATGAATTTGAGGACGAAGAAGACAAAGAAGCGGGGAATGTTGATGGGAAATTGGTGTTGTTTCAAGGGGGAGAGCATTTAACTTTGGAGGATGTTTTGAATGCAACAGGGCAAGTTATGGAGAAAACGAGTTATGGGACGGTGTATAAGGCGAAGTTAGCGGATGGAGGGACAATTGCTTTGAGATTGTTGAGAGAGGGAAGTTGTAAAGATAGGAGTTCTTGTTTGACGGTGATTAAGCAGTTGGGGAGGATTCGACACGAGAATTTGATTCCATTGAGGGCTTTTTATCAGGGGAAGAGAGGGGAGAAGCTTCTCATTTATGATTATTTGCCAAACAAGACTCTTTATGATATCTTACATGGTAAAACCTATTTATGGTTCTTGTTTTATGTTCTACTGTTTTGCCTAAAAGAGTGAATAACTATGCATGCTATGAATGTGTTGTTTCGAGGTGGCTTTGGTAGTAATCATAAGCTATGTTTATTGAGTATTTTTAGTTTGATTGATCATTAAATGATGAGTGTATAGGCTTACTAGAGAAGTACTAATATCAAAATTGGAGTATCAGTTTTCATGGTTATCCTAGATAGCATTATCTAATGTGTGAATTTCCCTTAAGAAAAAATGAATTGCTTATCTATATTCTCCAATGCTAAGGGGGTTTTGCAACAATTTAAAATGAAAAAAGAAAGTGATTATCAACTTCTAGTTTAATTTTAGTTGTCCTGGGGGGTTTGGAAGTGGTGTTTCTGCTTTTAATTCTCTAAAGTTAAGCATAAAAAAACTAAAAGCTAAAACAATACTCAAACGATTTCTTCAGTTTTTTTGTAGTTTTAACTACTATTTCAAACACTGAACTGTCACTGCAGTTGTCTCTACAACTTTTTTCCTTCCTCTCTTGCAAACATCCTCTAATTTTTCGTTAAGTAAGATTTTCTGCAGTTTTTTATACTTTTAATTTCTATTTTCAAATAGGCTAGATTTTCACAACTTTTTACTTCTCCTCTTGCAAAGACCTTATTTTTTGTGAAATAAGCTTGACAAACAATGCATGAAGATCTAATTCTAGCTACTATCGATATCGGTCTTGTTTGTATTCAGAATCAAGAGTTGGGAAACCGGCGCTAAACTGGGCTCGTAGACACAAAATTGCATTAGGCATCGCAAGAGGACTAGCTCATCTCCATGGCCTCGAAACACCAATAACTCATGGGAATGTGAGATCAAAAACCATTCTCGTAGATGAGTTCTTCGTAGCAAGACTCAACGAATTTGGCCTTGACAAGATAATGGTCCCTTCCATAGCCGATGAAATCGTAACACAAGCCAAAACTGATGGCTACAAAGCACCTGAGCTTCAAAAGATGAAGAAATGCAATTCAAGAACCGATGTTTATGCATTTGGGATAGTACTACTCGAAATCCTATTAGGAAGACGGCCCGGTAAGTCTTCAAGAAATGGGGAATTTGTCGACTTGCCTTCGTTAGTGAAAGTGGCGGTTTTGGAGGAGACGACTTTGGAAGTTTTCGACGTAGAGCTGTTGAAAGGGGTAAGGAATCCTATGGAAGAAGGGTTGGTTCAGGCGTTGAAGCTTGCGATGGGGTGTTGCGCTCCGGTGGCGTCCGTTAGGCCGACTATGGATGAGGTTGTACGACAGCTGGAAGAAAGTAGACCACGGAATAGGTCGGCTTTGTATAGCCCGGCGGAAACTAGGAGCGGAAGTGTCACTCCCTTTTGAGGTGGTTTTTTTTTTTTTTTTTTAATTTGGAATTTAATTGTGAATCTTGTTATGATCTTGTGTTTATTTTAGTAAGGGGGTTGATGGTTATGAGTTTCTTTATGTTGTTTTTAGTTCTGATTTATTTTAAAGGATTCCATAATATACATCACAATGTTGGCTGTCTGCATCATGATAGGGGAAAACATTTCTTTCCTATAGGTGCAATCCTAGTAACTGTCTAGGTGGAATTGATCTTGAAAATACCTAAAAAAAAAAAAAAAAGAAGAAGAAGGAAAAAAAAGGGTTCAAAATATAAGACTTTTGGAAGCACAAAAAGCAGTTAAAATATAGAAATTTAATGCATTGATTAGGCGAACGGGTAGTGATTTCTTACATGGGTTTGGACATTCTTCACGTAGTTTTTGAGCTAGCTTTTGGAATGAGTTAAGCACAAAGTCCATTTCAATATGGTAATAAAGTTAGACACATTCATGATGTTGGGCTACCCAGTGTTAGGCTTCTCATTTCATATTACTAGACATTCCAAATGTCCAATTCTGAACGTGTATTAGGTGTGTTAGATTACGGCAGTGATTCAGCTTACAGGTAGTGATCTCTTTATATGGTTTTGGACAATGCTCACCTCTTGTTACAGCTTTTGGAGTGAGATAGGGCTGAATCCTTTTTCAATAAAACTGCTTCTTGTTCATTTCCAAAACAAGTTAGTATTACTATTCAAAGTAAGGGAATAAATAAATTGCCAAAGATAAGTTGTACGTTTCTGCATTTGCTGAAAATATGTTGTTCATCTTTAGATTCAACCCATTTCTGGAATATTGCAGCCGTCATAAATATCTTAATGATTATTATTGAACAGTAATAATCATAATGCTTTTATTCTTACTGGGGACAGGATCTATTAAAGAAATTCTGTCTCAGATGGAAATAATTACAGTGTATAATGTGGAATGCGAAGCCTGGGTATCCTATGCTGCCAACTAAAATATTGATAAAACGTAACAATGTAACACCATTTTTCTGCATTAAGTTGTCTTTACTCTACACTATAAGGTCCTACTCATGGGTATCAGATTCAATCTTTATCTTGTACGGATAAATTTCTCTCATGGTAAAACTCTTGCGGACGTAGCCAAATTTTGCTGAATCACATAATTGGGTATTATGTTGTTGTGAAATTTATTTTATACGATTCATAGATTCCTAAAAAAATCAAATATTGGATATTGATTACTTTTGTGAAAAGATGACTTTGGTTCCGGTTCATTTTCCGTCTGGGTGTGCATATTTAGTTATTAACTTAAGAATATTTTGACATTGAGTTCAATTTTTTTTCATGTTTTTTGAGTCTTTTAGGCTAATTCATTTGCAATTTAGCCCGCAAATTGCTCAGACATCTCTAATTAGACCGGAAATTATGAGGTCTTTTAAATACGTGAACTAAATTGTTATGTCATTAAAAAGAGAGAAAAGTAAGTGAGAAAAAGTGGCGCCGTATCATTCTTACCAAAAACAATTTACACACTTAAGTTGAAAATTTTTATTTAGCCCGAATAACTAAAAATGCAGAACGAAAAAAAGAAAAAGGGCTCAACGAGAATATTCTTGAATTAATGGATTAAATGTGCACAACTTGATAGAAAATTGACCATAAAGAAAGCTTCAAATAGTTAGGAGACTAAAATTTCATTTTAATGCAGAATATATAAATATATATATAAACTTGAATGGGTGACGCAAGCCATGTCTGCTCATCATCTCCGCATCTGACATGAGTTACCAACACTATTGTTTTGTGTCCATGATCATGTCAGACATGTAACATGCCCAAAATTGTCTAAATAAAAAAAATTAAATTAAATTAAAGACAAGAGAGGATATCGCATTATAGAACGGAAAATAGGGATTGTATTAACCGACTCGATTTACATACTGTAAATATAGATAATATATGAACCATAATTACACTAGAGAGCGACCATTACAACAATTATTGGAGCTATATATTTTCTGTTTTTGTTTTTCTCCTTAACAACATGCATAAACTCAAAGTAAACGAGACAGATCAGGGAGGGGAACCTCTGTCCCTATGAAACTAAAGTAACGACTAACGACAATAAAAGGGAGGATGCCAAGAGATTTGACACTGAAAATGTAGGAAGATGAAAAGGGATTAATTTATTTTGATGGGAAAAAATCGTCTTGAAGCGAACAACACTTCTGCACCGGCTCCAAGAACCTCAAAAATATAACAAATTGAAGCAGGCCGAGGTTGATCGATGGAGTGAAAGACAAGTGAAACAATAAAATGGTCCGCGTAAGAAAAATGTACACTTGTCGGATATGGTAAGGAAAGGACAATGATATTTGGTCGAAGAATTTTAAGGGCATGGTTTTAATCAGTTTCGTCGATATCATTATTTTATAAGTAGAGAAAATCAGCATTGCACACCTCTACGACAGCGAAGTGCACCAGCTCCAGAGGTCAGAGTTGCTACCAAGGAAGAGGATTTGGCTGCGAGACTCGAGGCCCTAGCGTAGCTGGCTGCGGCTCCACGGCCAGATGGGGTGAAATATGCTCCGTTTAGCATAAGGTCACCCTCTGATCTCCAGTTCCAGTGCCTCCACCTTCTGTTACCTGGATTTACTACTCTTTTTGTTACCTGTCAGACGCAAATTTTAAGTGAAAATGATGAAGAGATTACGTGTATTGTGGATGGGAATTATGTTTTAAGAAGTGACCTCTTTAGCAAAAGGGTTCCTTGGGGCTAGATATCTGTTGCCTTGGCTGTTAATAGTGGGATCAGCACTACCACCTATAGCGTACATTTCCCACGAAGTGTAGTCATTGTTGACGACATGGAAATAACCATGTCTACACCTTGGCATTCTCTGGATCAGGCCTTCTCCGAAATGGTTGTAGGCGATGGTTACTTGCATGACCTTGTCTCTAGCGTAGGAGTCGCTGTGGCCCAATAACATAACCTGTAAAGTAGAACAGAGCATTTAGGACTTTGTAGAAACAATACCGAATGTAAAAATTAATGATGCCTAGATTGGTTGCCAGCTCAGATGAATTGAGGTATTGTTTCGTTGACATTTTTGGCATGGGGAAGTGTTATGTCTTAAAAGGGCCTCGAAAGGGGAGAACAGAATATCAGTTTATAAAATGTCTCAAAGCGTATAGATTTGGTTTGATATCATCGTCATCTCCAAGTCATGGGGCTTTGGAAAGAGACATCTATACGATGATGTCCGAATTTGTTGTTTTAAAGGGGATCAACTTTATGGACTATCTCAAGACATCAACCTTTTCAATATGTGTAGGACCTAATAATATCAAAAGCCCCAAAGCGAGGGGTTATGAAGAGGTACATGGTTATCAATGGATCACATATGACGATGCCCAAATGCGTTTGAAGTCATCAAATGATTTTGAAGCAAGAGAAGGAAAATAATTTATAAATTGTCTCAAGTTCATCTGACTCCTTGGGCAAAAAGGGGTACCGTTAACAACAATTTTGTTGACAAAAACATAAAATGGAAAGAAAATTACCTCATTATGATGAGTAAAGTAGTTATTAGAAATGGTAATCGCAGTTGATCCCATGATAGCATCAATAAGCCCATCAGCGCAGCTGGACAACGAATTGTGGTCAATCCAAATATGACTCGCCCCAAAGATGGATATCCCATCGCCATCAGCCATGGTCCTCCATCCATAATGGGAAGGCGAACTCCGCACCATAGCATTCCCCGTGCGCTTACAATCATGAATATGGAGTCCATGAATGATTATATTGGTCACGAACTGAATAGTAATGCAAGCTCCATTAGCTATATGGACATTGGTGCCCCGACCGTCGATGGTCTTGAAGCTGTTCATGATCAGCTCTTGTTTCAGCGTGATTACCATGTCGCGCTTGAAGACAATCCACAAAGGGCGGTCTTGAATTACAGCGTGGCGAAGAGTTCCTGGCCTGGGGTTAACAGGGTCATCATCGCTTGGGTCGGTTACTACGTAGTATCGACCGTCTCTGCCCCCGACGGCGTTGCGACCAAAGCCAATGGCGCAGTCGGCTAGCCGCCTGCGGTTGCGCATCCAGTTCCGGTCGCACCGCCAGCAGTCGTCTATAGGATTTCCGGTTCCGCATGAAAAGAATCCTAGCTTCCTTCTCTCCGTGCTGTTCCTGATAGTCCTGGATTTTGTGGAAATACTTGATTAGTTATTGTAACACAAATTTTATTTACGAGCAGTGCTAGATTTGATTAAGTGCCAATATCAGAATTGTTTTCTGTGGCTGTTCTGGAAATTTTGTTGGTGTCAATCCAAATCCATTTTCAAATCATTATCTTTTCTACTAGTACCAAATCTTTTTAGTCTTTTACCACTAGTTACCAACTTACATGTTTAAGCTATCATTAATATATACTACGGACAGTGACGTATTGAAGCTTATGTCTAATTTTTAATTTATGTTTAAAATTAAGAACATTTATTAATTTATTTTGCATAATAATTTTGAATTATTCCTTTTTTTTTCTGGGTTCAGGATAAATAAAAAAATTATTTATTTAAAATAAAAATGACATAAATATGATTCTTTTTAAGGAGAGAAATAAAAAGACTATTGAAAGAAAAGAGAAAAAAGTGAAAAAAAGAAAGAATTATGAAGATACTTATTAAATAAAGATAATTCTAGCAATACATTAAAAAAATTATACCGCAATGGACACTGTAAACCCTTCTCAATTATAATTAGTGTAGATAAACATTATGACTAATTTCAGACTTATTTTTAACTAATTATTAGTTATGTAAACTTAAAAAACACTTGACTGAAAATACTCAGTGACGCTTATATTTCCTCGTTCTACTCTTTGATAACTTGTTTAAAAAGATGTAGCTAAGTACAAGGTTATGAAAATTCAATAGTTTTATGAGTTGACATTTTGCCCGCAAACAAATAATGCACAAAAAAACACAATATTCAATCCAAAAACGCAGTGCAGTGAAGGACTAGCAGGGTACGTACTACTTCAATAAAATCCTATCTGGATCTATATGAGGGTAAGTTATATAGTTAACGGCATGGAGTAATACGGTCCATACGGAAAGGACAGAATCTTGATGCACAGTTGGAAATAAATGCATGAGAGGTGGGGCAATTAATTTCTCTAAGGCGTCGGTGGAGGCAATTCCTCAACAGACAGATAGGTTATTTAATTAGGACATGGTGGTCTTTTGGCAGTGTCAGTATGTCGGGACAGCTCTTAGATCTGCCCCAATGTGGTTAGATCTGTGCTTTGCCTTCTTGCCAGCCTGGGTTGATGAGAGAAACAAGAATTTATTTGGCCTACCCATAATCACTACCAACTTTCAGCTTCTAATATGCAAGAGAATATTTCGGTGAATAAATTGATTTGCGACACTTGTAGGTGGGTTGGATTTTACTAAGGCCGAAAATTCAATATCTAATAGTTTCATCAGCCGGTTCTGGCCAGCAATTATGGCTGCGATCCTTAACTGACACGAGCCCTAACTTGCACCCAATTAGAATTAGCAGAATAATTGACTTTTACTTGCCAAATTTATTAATTAGCACATCATTTTCCAAAGCAGTTTACCCTCACAACTTTTAAGTCATTGAAACACTTTGCTCTCCAATTGACCTGTCAGTTGAAATATGTGGTTGGGAAATTAACTTTAATGTGGTGCCTTGGCAATTAAAGTGCATTCAAACTATTTCTCCATTTGCATGCTCAAAAAACCCATTTCTATAAATGAGTTTTCTGAATAAAAAGGTGAAATAACAAGAATATCCCTTATCAAAAGCACATGATAAGGTGATAGTTTTCCAATGGCATATTTTACTTGAAAACAAAGCATGTGATACGGTGATAATTTTTCGACGGCATATTTTACTTGAAAATCCAGTTGTGAGCTATATTTTACTCTCAGGCTGCATATTTGCCTAAAAATCCAATTGAGGGCACAAAAGGCCACGTTAATTTTTAATTGGGAGAGTGAAGTGTTTTGAATTTTTAAAGGAAGTAACATATAAAAATGAGTGAATTTAAGGGGATATAATGTCATATACCCTTAACTATATATCCAAGAAATTCCAACTCTAAAGTCATCGAATGGTTAATCCTAGAGGGAAGTAGAAGTGGGGGTGAATTAACACGCGCCTAAGATCTTTAATCCTGATCCTGCCTCTTTTCAGTTATTTCCAAATAGGCTACCCAGAAAACAAAAAAGCACTGCACCGAATATTTAAGGAGATAGATGCATATAAAGAGAGAGTTGCCAATGTGTAAACAAAAGGAAAAAGTAATCCTAAATCGAACACGCATTTAATGTGGCTCATAAATCCAATGTACGAAAACATGACGAGAGAGGAAAAAGACAGAAATAAATTAAATGCGTGATACACGGATCTCACAACAAAGGCATGTGATTAATCTGCCAAACCCAAAATTAGCCAAATTCGAACACCTAATAGAAAATAAAAAATAAGAGTTTGGCGCAAACAGGGCCATAATAAATCGGCCTTAAATACAGCATCAACGGTAAATATATACTACTATAAATCATAATCGGATTGGATCTATTATTCCAAAATGGTATTTTATCTCTTACTCATGTTTTAAATACATGTCAAGTATATCAAATACATTTTTATAAAAATATTTAGTAATAAATGCAATATATAAATCATTATTTAAATATATGTAATAGGAGATGAAACATCATTTTGGACTAAGGGATCCAATTATGGCGCACTCAATGTGTTAGCTTAAAATTTTTATTAGACAAAATTAAAAATATTTATTTATATTAAATGGTATTGATTTTTCTTAATTTTTTAAATATATTTTCTTGCATATATTATATAGAATAATATGATTGAAAAATAAATTTGGAGAAAATAAAATCGGAAAGAAAAAATTTATAATTGGAGAAAAAATAAATATTAAAACAATATTTTAAATTATCTTTAAAAAGTAAAAACTACCTTATAATTATCTTTTGTAATAAGATCAATTTGGTAACTTGTTGAAAAACATATCAAAATAACTATTTAGGGTCACATTTTTTTTGTATACAGCATAGATGACACGTTCATAAGAACCAATGGGAAATCTTTGATGTAGCATGTGCATATTCCCACGACAGTGTCTTATTATGTACCAACAGATAAGGGAAAAATTAACCTACTTACTATGTTCATATACTTTATGAAATTAGGGAAAGAGACATCTCTAGAAAAAAGAATGGTGATCACGCAAGTAGAATTTCACTAATGGATTTGGGGTAGGTGAGAATTAAAGGGTTCAGTAGAGGTGGTGTACGGATCGTGTGAGGGTGCCCTTTCAGTTCTCTTTGCTGCATCCAATATGATCATTAATTGGAAACACATGATTTCTGGGAGGGCAATATATTTTAATAAAACAGTTGTGATTTAATTATGCAATCTCATATACTGACCTGAGATGAAATAATTTTGATAAAAGAGCAAGGAACTTACATATCAACCATGGCAGCGACAGCTTCTGGATCATCTGCTGCATTTTCGTGCTTAAATTCCTGAAACCTGTAAATTGAACCAGAAATGAATAAATTTTTCACTATTGTAATTGTATTGTGAATAAAATAGACCAGAAGTTTACATTGTTATAACAAAAAAGATAAATTAATCGTAGTAAAAGTACAACTAGTAAAACAAAAGCATTTCCTTGGTTTTTGTTATTTTATTTTCTCCGAATATCATGTGAATTGAAATTCAGCAGGAAAGGGGCAAAAAAAATAAAAAATAAAAAATTAGAGCTCGAAACTCGAGATGGAAACCATTAGGAAAGCTTATCAACTGAAAGATGGTCATTGGTGAAGAACTGAAAGAAGAGAATCTTTAAAATATCTTTTGTTGCGGCTTGCGAGCGGAGTGCAACATTAGTACATTACTGCAAGGAAAGGGAATTTAGGAAATTCTATAGGGGTACTTAAGTCAAATAATGATAAAATTGTCACGCGAGTTGAACAGAGAAAGGGTGACCCGAAGGTTACAAGCAGCTGTAACAGAATTTTTTTTTTTTTTTGCTGGGTAGCTGTAACAGAATTAACGATCGAGATTTTTTCAGATCGGGTTAAGATATTCATTTTGTAAAATAATTTCTTGTATAAACACATCGACGGTGCTGAATGCTGGTGAATTAGTATCTACGTTGTAGATCATTTCTGAAGATCAAAAGTAGAAACTGAGACACTGAAACGGCAATGCTGGTAACTAACCGTTCCGCCATTGTTGAGTTTCTCAAGCTCTTCACGTGAATGCTTTCTTCAGTGCTGCAAAAACACCGGAACAGCTATAATTTCCTTTCAGATTTACGCAGACAATAGAATGGCAGTCACAGAACAGAGCATTAAATAACACTTAAGCTTCTGATTCCAACGTAAACTAACCACATTTCAGAAATAATATCACCATTTAAAGAACTGAACAACTCACAGACCGATCAAGCAAAATTTTTCAAAGTTGCAGCTCAAAAAAAAAAAAAAAAAAAAAAAAAAAAAAAAAAGTGAGAATCCTCTATTCAGGAGCTTCAGCTTCGACAGAAGCAGAAGCATTTCCAGAGAGAACACCAAACGACACGCATTCAACGTGAAACAACACCGCTCGCTTGAGCATAAAAAATCATCAAAACACCACTAAAATTACCTTTCTCTGAAGGCAATTGCACTGACAAACAGCAACGCAGTAAGAAACACAAAAAGAACCATAATCCTCATACAAACCGCCATTGATGCCGGATGGAGAAAACTCTTCCTTAATTGCACTCTCTAAACAACTTTCCCGCTCTTAGAATACAATGTATCTAAATCTGTATGTATATATGTATGAATGGAGAGAAAAAAATGGAAAGAATGAGTGGAAATGGAAAGGCGCAATGCGGGACTCCTTATATAAGAAAAGGAAAGAAGGGAAGAAGAAGCGCGAGTCCAATACCAAATGTTAATATTCTACATTTGCCTAACTTTGTGAACATTGGGTTTATCTACCCTTGGATTAATTATTAACTTACGCCCACTTAATAATTCGCCCATATTTGGGATACTTATTTATCAATTTATGAAATTATTTTTTTAATTTTATTTTTCAAAAAAATATAAAAATAATAATGCTATTTTTATAGCAACGCTATTATCGAAATGATGTATTTTTGTTTAATTTATAATGCATATAGTTTTTGTAATTTAGTCTTGTGTTATTTATTTTAGACAATAGCATCCCCATGTTTTTGTTAGTAATGGTTGAGATATGTATTAATTAAATAAAAGATTAGACTAAGAAATGATTTATTAATAATTCTTCAATAAATAGATATATATATATATAAAAGTCGTTTGTAAGTAATTTTAACCATGTCAAATTGGAGTCATGTTTCACACTTGGAATG
>JACFYI010001385.1:931216-979688 GCA_014898755.1 Handroanthus guayacan | reverse complement strand
CCCATTCCCAACACTTATGCAGCTCACCTTCAGTACAGAGGCAAGTAAATCATCTGGAAGAGTATCCTTGAATCCCCCTCGTTTAGATTTGCAAATGGGAGTTCTATAAGCTCTGCGACACATGACACATACAATAGCATTTAGTGACTGGCAATTTGTGACCGACGCAAACAAAAGGATATCTAAATGATCAAAAGTGAAGCAACTCACGCCACAACGACGATGTCATCTCCAAAAGCAGCAGTTCTATGATAAGCAGCACTATCCCCAGCCAAACATATTGAAGACTGTCAAAAGAAAATCATACATGAACAACAAAGGCATCGAAGGTGAATGATTTCAAATAGATTCATACTATATATCGATTCATATGTCTAGACTTAAAATCAAGATGCTTAATGTATACCCGAATCAAAACTCATATTGGGATTGACAACTAACCTACTTTTTTCACTTTTCTCCTCATAATCATAAGAGAAAGTGAAACAAAGGTGGCAATCAACATTTTTTAAGTTGACAGATAAAGAGCCAAATTTGTTTGTAACTAAAAATAAGAAATTTTAATTTATTTTATAGTGTTTTATTTTTATTTTAAGAACATAAACTTTTGGTGAGTTTTCCTTCTAATTGTACTCAGTGTTAGAAGAACAAGAAACTAATACTAAAAGTAACAGACAACTTGATAAAACTAAAGAAAAGGTTTTTTCATATTGCCCAAACTATGGAGGGGGCTCATATTTACAATTCACATGAAACAGATTGACAGGCAAAATTAAATAGCATTTTGCAAAATACCCCTTGTAAAATGTCTAATTGGTGACTTCCCCTATGTTATTTTAATGGTTAAATTACCCCTGTGTGAAATAAGTTTTGGCAACTATACTCAAAGCATATCTTACCCATTTACCAACACTTTAATGACAAAGATAGCCTCCACATTTAATATATTTATCTTCTCATTTTTAACTTATATTTTACCTTTTTATTATTTTTGTTGTTTTCCTTTCTTTCTTTTTCCCTCTTTCTTTTATTTTTCCTCCTTTTTCTTCTCTTCATCTTCTTCTTTTAATATAGATGTATATATAAGAATGTAATATATCATATATTGCATAAAAAAATGACTTTTTTTTTTAATAAAAATATATGTATTTATATGAAAATCGTATTAAAAATATTTTTTTATCTTCTTTATATCTGACCTTGATTTCAAAATGAAAAATCGAACGTTGACATACAAGGGTAAAAACGACTAAATAACACAGAGTAATTTCGTTATCGTACGATTAAAATAACATAGGGGCAAAGTCATCAATTATCAATTCACAGGGGTATTTTAGCAAAAAAAAAAAAAAAAGTCCAAATTAAATTTTCACTACTCAATCTGAACTGCGGGGCTATCGAGTCAACCACCATCGGAAATTTTACTGGAAAACAAAGGTAATCAACAGGCAGTGTTAATACCAAAGATCACAATCCCAGATAAAATCCAACAATGTAATTCAAACAATACACCTCAAAGATCGAGTAAAATACACCTGAATTCAAGTAAATCAAACAACAAATAGAGCATTATCCACCAACGAAAGAGGAAAACTCACAGAAATAGAAGAATCAGAGATCTTCTGGTGAGAAATCGAAGAAGTAGGTCGCAAATGGTCCAGTAAAATCCTCTGTCTGTTAATAGCTTTCTCCATTCCTCTCCTCTTACTCTCTGTTCCTCTTCAACTCTCTTCGACTTCGAGAAACAGGTTTCTCTTTCAATCTACAATCCGGGCGTGTATATAAAGAGGAAGATTGAGAAAAAAGCTTCGAAGAAAACGCTATGAAATTGAGCAGGTAGAAGTCAATGCTGCTTTTTAATGGAAAATGATATGGACAGGAACTTCCGTGAAAAACTAGCTTCACGTTTTTCACACTGGTCGGTCAAAATCTCTTCTTATAAATTTATAGGCTTATCAATATCAATATCATCTTACACTTGTCAAAATATTATTGGGACATGTAGAGTTGAATGGCATTGACCCTGCCAGGAAATAAAATACGAATTGAAATAAAGAATTTAGAATATGAAATACTCTGATTTACAGATACATATATATGTATTTATACTTCTTTATTATATATAAACCATCACGCTCTTGTATAGTTATTTATGCTATCTTCTCGTGTATATGCTTCCTATGTGTGCATAAGAAAATTAATATATATTTTATATGTATATATATTAAAAATGTATTACAGACTTGCTGTTGTCCTTAGGATGAAGTCACACCATCTCTATCTTCTCATAGAGAAAATGCAAGTTTGAATATATCAAATTGTAATTTAGAGAATTTGATTAAATGTAAGACAGATTTCATTTGTACATGTTTAGTAACTTGAACATGATTGATATATTTATATTTAATATAAATTTATAAATTAGGGGATCTTGACTCTAGAATGTGATTGACTTTGATCGAGAGTGTGTGATATGTAGAAAATTTCTCTCCAGTGCTATTTTGTGCTAAAATAAGTGCATGTCCTCCTTAATTGCGATTAGGGGTATTTATAATACCAAAGATGAGGGTTAGTGGGTTTATGAACTCACAGGCCCACTTATTTAGTTAATTATTTATTTAACCCCCGGTCACACTTAAATACAATTAATTTGTCATTTTACTTTAATACAGTTATAGCTCATTTACTTTAATACAGTTATAGCTCATTTACTTTCCTTGATTAGGTTGGATTGACTATTTTATATGGGATAATCACTTGTTTATATTTCTTGATAAATTAATCACTTTGATCAATGATATCAAATGAAGTTTGCATTTTTTTCTTATTTTTCTTGATGACTTATCAAGGGAAGAGAGGTGTGATTAAAATTATCAAGTCCAACTTCTTTTTTTTTTTTTAACAATTAATAATGGACATTATAATTAATATTGAAATTTTCTATAATTAATAGAATTTTCTGTTTTATGTATTATGAAATTAACAAGAATTTTGATCTTGTATTTAATATCCTTTCATGTAATTATGAAATTTTCATTTATGTAATCATGGAATTAACATTATAATTAATAAAAAAATTATTCACGTAATGAAATTAAGAATATCCTTTTAATAATAGAATTTTATATAATTAATATTTTTTTTATTTTATGTAATAATGAAACTAACAAGAATTTTTATTATTAAATAATAATAATTATTATTCTTACTATCTTTTTCTTTTTCATACTTTACATATTATTTATTATTATTTAATAATAATAATATTATTATTATTATAACCTTTTTCTTTTTATTATTTATTATTATTTATTAATAATAATATTTATTATTATGATTATGATGATTTTTATTATTATCTTTTTCTTTTTAATACTTTACATCAAAGGGTATTTTGAAAATTTACTCTCAATCATCTATTCTTTATCAATTAATGTAAACATCATATTATTTTTATCACACATTCAATTTCTTAAAGTAAACGTAGGATTGTTAACATTAAATAATCTTATCCCACACCCTATTATTCATTTTATCTATCACTCACTTATCCCATCAACCAAAATAAATGAGCCTTTAGTGGGATAGGGGGTATATCATATATAGATTATTTCTATACCATGGGCATGGGTAACAAATGCAGGGAATAAGACAAATAGAGAGGGAAAATGACACATCTTTGTAAGTCAAGTGTGAGAGGAATCTTATCAACTTTATGGCAAGTTGTCAACCTACCGCATTCATACCTACCCACACATGATGTACCCACCTGCCAAAAATATGTCTTTTTAAGAAAAAACTACAAAAGGCTACTTAGCAAATTTAGACAAGCATAAAAAAAATAATAATAAAATAAAAATGGAAAACCCCATTGATAAATAATTATATAATTTGAATATTTACACATAATTGGCTCATATCGTGAAAAATGACACACCAATGATTGAAATAAATAAGAGCAACTTGTAAACAAAATTATTGACTTGTCGGTGTGTAAGAAAAATTGATTATTGCTATTTAATGATGCATAATTTTTAGCCAAAAACGACATGTTGAATTTTGCAAGGTGTTTTCTGGTTGACTCACAATGTAGAGAATTTCATGTTTGCAAAGAATGAGCATACTATAAAACTATCATTTTTCATTCATTTATCAACGTAGAATAAAATTTAATTTTATCAATATATTTCGATTGAAATTAGCGATGAATTACAAAGAGTCCATATGTAGCATTTTTCTATTTTTCACTATTAAAATAAGTTGCCATATTTTTGTTATAAAGTACTTTATTATGTGGTCAATAATGCATGATAATAATAGGAAAGAGTTTGGAAGTGTGGTGGAAAAGAAAACACGTTAGTGGCTGCAATGCTCATGAAATTTACCCATACTTTTTGGCATTTTCAATAGTTTTGTATTTTCCAAGAAGAGAGATGTAAAAATTTATTTTTCAAGTTTCAATAAAATTATAATATTTTTCTTAATCCCTTTTACAAGATTGATGCTAGTTAATTCCTTTTTCTTCCCATGTCATCAATAAAATGTTAAAATTCTTTCACAATTCAAAAACTGTTGATTAATTGCAAATTCTACTGATGTTCATGAACAAATATTTTACCTAAATTATCTTAAAATTTATACTTCTATACTATATATAAAGTACCAAAACCTCGTTGGTATGTTTTAAGGTGATGTTCATAAAATTCCCTTTATATCTGATTTGCTCTAATGATTACTCACAGCTCACTAAAGAATTAACCCATCATTTATTAGATTAAATATTTTTTTTTGAAAAATGAATTTATTAGATTAAATATACTAATTATATTTTAATTATTGAATACGAATAAACTAAGTGCATATTATTTCTTGACATATATTATATTTTTAATTATTTTATGCATGCATGCATATCGAGGAATAATCTATGCATAAAGCAAGGGTGTTTTAGGTAATTATTTTGGATCGTCATTAAATGCATGGATAAAATTAACTCTAATTTATAATATAATTCAAAATAGTTATAAAAAATAATGACAAAATATTTTTTCTTTAATTTTTTAATATTTATTTTGTTATTCCATTTTCTCTTTAACTATAATTCTTTTAATTTTATTGTCTTCAAACTTATTTTTTAATTTTATTATTCTACATAATAAATTTAAGTAAAAATATTCAATAAATAAGAAATATTTATTATTATAAAAAAATAAATAAATATTTTTAATTTTATAGAAATAAAATTTAAACACAAACATTGAGTGTAAAACAATTACTAATTATTATTGTTCGTCGAAAAGGGTGAGTGCCATAGGTAGGCCTCTGGAAGGTTGTCGGTGCCCAAGCGTGTGAGCCATGGCCATTTTTACTTTCAGGTGCAAACAAAAGGGCACATGTCACGTGTCAGAAAATTCATCTACATAGGCAATTTTATTTTATTTAATAAAAAGAAACAAATAATATCAACAGTTCTGCATTTTTTCCACTATGTTTTTGTCCCTACTAGGAAAAAGACAAAATAAATTAATCATGCATGTGAGTTTTCAGTAAATAACTTTTTACATATATTCAATAACTTTAAAAGAATAAAATAATTAAAATATGATATAATATATATATATATCTACATCTTTCAATCATATTCATAGTAATAAAAAAACATATATATATATATATATCTACATCTTTCAATCATATTCATAGTAATAAAAAAACATATATTCTATTTATTATACTAATATAACTATATAGAATTTCAACATGATATGATTAACTAGACAAATGTTCAGATGAGAAAACATCTACAACAGAAAATATACTTTTATTTTCCCAATATTTCCCAACACATTTTCCAAAAATATTTCCCCCGAAATACACAAAAGCAAAGCCAACCGTTATATTACTTCCTCAGTGAAGCTTCACTTTCAATCGTAGTGAAAATTTTATCAAATTGGTCTTTGCACCTAATTCTAAAAACCCTAATCTAAATTATGAGCTATAAAAAACTCTTTAAGTGCTTTGAAATTTTGCTTATGCCATCAATTCTTTAAAATCAATCAATAATAACTTATAATTTCATAAGTAACCCAAAGCCACTTATAAGTGTTGCAAGCTATTTTTAATTAAAAAATTATATGACAATACTTTTATGCCCCCATCCAAATGTGGGTAAGCAATTAATGAAATCATTCTTGTCTATCTATATAATGACAAAATAAAATCTTCAAATATCAAGTACTTTTCATTATAATTTATTTTTTTCCAATTTTTAGTAAAAGTATTTAGAATTGAAAACTATCAAATAATTCACTGTAAACCGATAAAATATAATAATGTTTGGAATTCAAATCACCTACTTCTATTAGGAATAACATATAACATTTCATAAGTAGCCTCTAAGACTCTTGAGATTATAAATTATTACATATTACTTTTTGAACACTTAAAGCAGAAATAGAATTTCCAAATACTCAAAAACAAATTTTAGCACCTCCCAATAAGTGCTTTTCACAATCAATTGCAAATATCATCTTAAGAAACCGATTTGCCGACAAAGATTACCACAAAATTTAGCCCAAAAAAAATTGTCTACCAAGTTCATCAACAGTCGAGGAAAGCAAAGGCTTGATTTATATATAACATAACCCGATTGAATGAGGGAAGATGAATTCCCCGTCCATTCCTGGGGTTCAGTCACAAAATAACAAAAGAATGAACACACAAGCAACTCGTGGGAGACCAACATATGCCAATACAGAGCAGTGCGCCTAAGATATAAACACAAAGGAACAAGATACGTAATCTCACAAAACTTCCACTCCATCACCTACTCAAGATATTATAAAAATTTTGGCTGCATTCGCAAAATTTGCATTACATTTTGACTTACATGGGAATGTCGGGCTTTGCTTGTCTCACCAGGTTATTTTGCCCCTTCGTCTGAAGAGCTGCAGACATGGATCTTAACCTGTTGGTGATCTCAGTAAACGAAGGCCTGAATTGAGGATCAGCCGACCAGCACTGTTCCATAAGGTTTCTCCACTCAGGATCACACCGATCTGGAATTGGAGGCCGAAGGGTATTCTTGACAAGTCCTCCTACATGTGTGATTCATAGTTAAGTCCGATGATAAGGAATCAAATCTAGAAAGTAGCATCTTTCGTGCCATGTTAAGAAATTCATTGGATTTCTTTGTTGCTTTTTACGCTATGAAACCAAATACTCTTGCTCATCACCTTCTTTACAACAACTTAGAAACCACAACCCCTGCGACTGCTAATGTTAGACATTTAGTTCTACCAATTCTTCATACAATCAACACCACAGACCGTGAATCCTGATCTATAAAGTCCAGAAATAGCCAGCACACGCAAATTGCTTCCAACAACATTTCTTTCCAAAGTTTATTTCACATAGGTAAGGGATAATTACTTTGACGCCTCGAGGTTTGACCTAATTTCAGAAACACCCAATAATTTGAAAAATTACAATAATACTTCCTACCATAAGTTCAACTAATAGAAAACTTAACGGAACCTATGTAACATTACAATTAAACCACTAGACCCACTGAAAATCTAGAATATTGATTACAACTTTATAGGCAACCGCCTACTGATCGAACTATAGGGATGTTGTTGTAATTTCCCAAATCACATGGGCGGTTCCATAATCAGTCCAAACCTGAAGCAGTATTGAGATTATTATCCCTACATTTAACTAGCATTCCAAAAATGTATCTATATGCGCATTACCGCACACCCATATAAACCTCAACCCCAGTCAATAGCAAACGAAGAAACCTTAGAAGATCAGCAATGTCAAGTCAAAAGTTAATAAAAAAATTTTAGAAACCAGGTCCAACTCATTATATTGGTTTATTCCAAGTTCTCCAGCATAGTCGTTGCATCAGCCACTAACTTCAGCACTTCATATACCAAAGATGCTTTTTGTTGTCATAGGCCAACGAGATTAACTCACCAATTATTGCCCCGCAATGCATATTTGCGTAAGGTTCTTCACCAGTCAAAATCTCCCACAATGTTATGCCAAATGAGAACACATCAACCTGTTGAAATACAGATTACATCTTAAGTTAGTTTCACTGAAACTAATAAATGCCTGTGATAGGGAGAAACAACATGACAGATAATTAAACTAGGCCATTACCTTTTCTGATACCCGGTTAGTACTTCCATTCAACAATTCTGGTGCCATCCACGGAAGGGTTCCTCGAACACCTCCTGATACCAGAGTGTTGCGTTTAATTCGTGATAGTCCAAAATCGCCAACCTACAAACGATTTCTTAGTCATCACAAAAATAAAATGAAGTAAGCTTTTCTCGAAAAATAGGGCTAGATCGCCCTACAATTTGAGAATTTCTTCTTTAACAATCATGAAGCTCTGTACTTATCCACAGACCGACTGCCATTTCATTTTGTGATTAATATGTTCTTCACAGCACCAAAGGAGGGAAAATTTGATAACATATAGCATATATACCTTTTCTCTCCGCATTCTTAGACTATGTATTAGTGCCTTCTCTCTCTTTCAAATATATACTTTCAAGTACAATTAGAAAGATGTCTTAACCATTAATAAACTGAGACTCAGTTTCAGGTTTTGGCAAAAACAAGGAAAATATAAAACTGACTTATTTCCAAATATCGTTCCTACATTCTCCAATTCCTGACTGGGTCCTGAATTATAAAAGTAAATAGTGCTGTGTGATATAATTGCATTAAGATATCGGGGAAAAAGTAACACAATAAAGCATATTCAAGTCAAACGCTTACAACTGAGATTTCCATAAGTCACTGATAATTTCTTTTCTATTCTCCTTCAGAACATCAGGTACAGTGAAATACTGATACCAATTTCAAGGACACTTTGAAGATGTCTCCAATTGATAAAAAGAGTACCTTGCATATTGGTCGCTGTGGATCCCTCAGATTAACTAACAAATTGTCACATTTCAGATCAAAATGGACAATATTCCTTGAATGCAAGTACTCCATGCCAAATGCTGCATCCATGGCAATTATAAGCTTTTTGCGATGATCAAGTAATCTGCATTGAATTTCAGAAAATCAAGCCCAAACTATGAATTTAACATCGCAAAAGTACATAAGAATGGGAGGCTGTTGTACTTGTCCTTCCTAACTAGAGCACTCCTTAGTGAACCATTTGCCATGAATTCTGTTACAGTCGCCAAAGTTCCCCCTGCACTGTCAGGTACCACCCCATAAAACGCAACAACATTTGGGTGATGCAGATTTGATAGAATACGAGCTTCTCGCCAGAAGTCTTTTGCCTGCAAAAAAAATTTTCAACAACAAATTTTGGGTGCACGTTACATTCAAAAGATTCTTCCAATTGTATAGGGCACGACATCTGAAACAAAATATGTACCCACCAACCGATCTCGCTCTTCTGATCTCCCAGAAAAACAAGTCTTCTTTATTTTCTTGATGGCAACATCTGTCCCTCTCCATTTTCCATAGTATACTGTACCATACGTGCCAGACCCCAACTCTCGTAATTCTTCAAGATCAGCATTTTTTATTATCTATAGATACCGACACAGGTAAGGTAAGTTGGAACCCAAGAGAAGACACATACTAAATTTTCAATTAGGAAATTTCGATGTATATCAAATCTTCAATTTCTTGCATCCCATGATTTGCTTGGTCATGGAATTTAAAATGGGAAATAAAATAGCAAAACAACTAAGTGTTACTCTTGCATGGGTCGAACCCACCCTATTTATCTTCGCCTCCACCACAAGCATAAAGAAGAAAAAGGATTTAAATAAAATAGAAGACTAGATCAAAACACATTTAAGTAAAATAAAAAATTTAGCTCAAATTGCTCTAGAAGAAAGCATACCTGCAGACCATATATACCTGCTTCCATTTCAGCTATCAGTGCATCACTAAACAAGTCATCCTCGCGACTGTCAGCATTGACATCCTGCATCATACCAAGGCAATCACTTGATATCATGTCAATGTGAAAAGAACCGACGAGGTTTTTCATAATAACATAAAGGACTGTGTATTGCCTCAGAATCTGAATTCTGTACACTGTCTGCTGCTGCGCAGGGAGATAAAATTTCCACTTCAGGAGCATCTGATGCACCAGTGATAGTGTTGGGTGGAAATTCAGTATGTGAAAAATTATAATTTGCATCTTGAGCAATGGGAACTGCCTTCTGTTGATGTTGCTTGATGCTATCAATTTGTGTATCTTCTTGTAGCTTTTGATGCTCATTAGAAATTCCAACATGGTCTGACTTTTTAATCCTGTTACCACTGTAATTGGACAGGTCATCATCAAGCAGGGAAACTTCTCTGCCGAATAAAGCAGAATTTGGTGGAAAGTTGCTCCAGCCTGTATTATCAACACTCACAGGTGCATCCAAATCTTCATGTCCTCTAACCCTGAGTTCTTGACCACCAATATTCCATGAACCATCAAAAGGTTGACTCAAATTGGCTTGAGGTGGAACTAGGCCATTGGATAGTTCATTAGTGAGAAAACCATAACGGCTATTATCATGAGACTGTTCTTGAGAATCATGAATAAGCCCTGCAACTTCGGAGATATTGGCCCAAGATGAATAACTTTCTGGATTGCCCTTTGTGACCCCGGTTGAGGTTTTTCCAAACTCATTCTTCTGGGATTGCTCCAACTCTGAACGATTTGAGGGTGTCAGAGCATCATGAGATGACGCAGGGGCCAAACTACTGGAAACTTGACAGTCTTGTTTCTGTGCATCAAGGCAAAATCGGGACGCTGGTTCAAAGTTGACATTTTCCAATCCCTTTGACAGCTCCTTGGCACCCACAGGTGACTTGCTAATGCAAAAATTTTCACCACTGCTTAAAAGATGACTGTTGGCATCATGTTTATTCTTTATTTCAAAATTTGAAACACATTCATTATCATGATGTTTCGACTTTGGATTTTTATGTCTCAAATCTTCTTTTGCCAGCTGGTCTTTCCCAACAGCGCTACTGATATCTTTGTGAGTAACTTCAAATTTGCTCGATGCCTCTGAGCCTATAGGAGAGCTCAGTAATGTCACCCCTGTAACTGGAATAGTTGGTTCTGCGTTCAGTGCCTTGGCTTGAACCTGAGTATTGATCAAGCCAACATTCTCATGCAACTGCACTGGCTTCTCTAGAGCAGATACTATGTATGAAGATGATTCAGGTCTTCCCAAGTTCAATGAAAATGATTGAGTTATACCTTCCTGGGAGGAGTAAGCAGATGTTTGTCCTTGTTCCTGAAGCTTTGAATCAGAGAAGGCATGGGGCATCCCCTGGTAACAATTAATTGAGTCACTCAATACAGGCATTATCTCCACCAAATTACAAGGTTGAGGATGTGGGTTTTCCGAATTAAATCCCAATTCCACAATTGATACCCCCTCTTGAGAGCACAGCTCAAGGTTGCTATTGTTCTGCCCCAGTCTTTGAGGTGGCAGTTTCTCTCCCAAAATCAATTGACTTGTTACATTTGGTTGGACAACGTCATGTTTATTAACTGGATCATGAGAATTCATCAAATTGACAGTCAACTGAGGAGTGTGATGATGAGTAGCAGTATGGCAGATTGAATCTTCTGTACAAAGTGGTAAAGCTGTGCTGAGTAGAGCTGGACCTTCAATACTACCAAGTGAAGAATTGTTTCTGTACACTGTCGCCCTGGCATTCTTTATATCTGCTTGCTCAACAGGAAGAGGAGACAACGGCGGAGGCCTAATCAATTTCTGGGACTCATTAAAACATTCTGTCAGACCAGGGACACCAGAGGCATCATAAACTTCTAAAGGATGCGCAGGGAAGGGGAAGACTTTTTCATATCTTGGATAGTTTTCCGCATTTGGCACGTGGCCCATTTCACTGGTAGATGATTGTCTACTGTAGTACTTCTGCGGGCTGGGATCAGTTTCAACTATGCCATTTACAGCAACAACATATTGATAATCCGTGTTGCCCTCCTGAATAAAGCTGGTATCTGGTGTAACAGATGTTTCAGATTCAGAGAAAGGAATCAAAAAAATACGAAGTCGTTGAGAACCTTCAGGCTTGTCAACCCCATAATATTCATCAATCATATTCTGCAGATCTTCATCAGAAGATACAGATATAAGGGCATCAAGATCCTCCCCTGGAAGCTGGTATTTAATTGCATGCGGCTGGTTGCATAGTCCGGCTGTTTTCTTCAACAATTCTTCCCATGAGAGATTCTTGCGGATGGAGATAATGCGTGTCTCTCCCCCCACATATCTAAGCTTTCCATCACTTGGCCGTGGCAATATTTTACCACCAAAGCTGCAGAGAAGCTTGATTTTCCCCGATTGAGAACCATCAGAAACTCCTAATCCAGAGGAATATAAAGATTTGGAGGAATCAGATTCACTTAACAATGGAACAATAGGCACTGAGTTGGCCTGGTCATTGCACGATTCTGCTATAGACTTACTGGGCCTGTGTTCATTAACACCAATATCCTTGCAATGCATACTTTCATTACTCACATAAACCCCATTATCAATTTGTGTAATAGATCCTCTAGCAGAAGCAAATTCTGTGGTGTCAGAAGCGCATTCAGAATCCATTCTTCTCAAACCAAGAAGTCGTGCAAGCTCCTCATAAACTGTTTGCCGATCCTGGACATAAGGAACCCCAACCCTCTCCTCATAATTGGAGCCAACACCGCGCACTGCAGTAACACCTCTAGAAGCAGCACCCTCATGAAGAAACTTCATGGAGAACTGCTCTCCAGTCTGAATAGATACATTGTTATTTGCGTTTTTCCACGCGGGCACACCATTTCCGTACATAGTGTCTACCGAATCTTGCTGAGTCCATTGACTACCAAGGCGAGGTGCCTCGCCAGTCATTGTTTCAGCAAAATTAGTGAACGTACTTAGCTGCATCAGAATAGTTTCTTCAATGTCAAACCCCAACTTTTCGCTTTATTTCCCCATAAATCCAAAATAATAGGAAATACTCCTACAAGAATACAGTGGTTCAACTGGACTCCCTATATTTTCCGATATACACTCCTAAAATGATATTCTACGCTCAAAAACTGCAACCAACTCGAGCAGTTCCTAAATCTCTTCCGGTAATATATTTCTGCTAGTCCTTTTTCTTTAATTCTTCAATACTAGACACTGCACTCAATATTACAAGTCTCGAATACTGAAAAGAATTAAATGCATATGCCAATTAATCGAAAAATCTACACAGTATATACCAAATTAAGTAAGAAAAAGAAAACCTCTATAATATGTACAAGGGAAGGAAAAATCTGGAAAAAAAAAAAAAAAAAAAAGGAAAACCCACAAAACTCAACCGATCAACAATCCCTTTCTCCAAATCATCCTTCCTCTCCAGATCATCCCTCAACCTCTATCATCTCGAGCAACTTATCCAGAAATAAACAATCACAAACACGCCAAACCTTAGTAAAACCAATTCACACTGAAAAAGTAGGCAATTTACCTAAAACGACCCAATTCTTAAACAGCCACTAGAATTGGGCGAAATATCCACCAAAATTCAAAATTCAGAACAGTAGTAAAGATGAAGTGTAGTGTTTTAGTCAGTCAGCTCACTTCTCCCTCCCCGGATCGATTGCTCCGTGATCGGCGATCGAAATTCAACTCTGTTTAGAGAAATAGATAAGATGAACAAGAATTTAGGCTGATGATTTAGTATTGGATCGACAAAGGAAGAATAGAGTTGCAAGCAGAGAGAGAGACAGAGATGAGAGAGAAAAGGAGGGAGAGTTGCTTATGCCTACAGTTTGCGTTCGATATCTCGTGCATCGGAGGGCGGCATTGCCTATGTTTCCGGGGCCCGACCCGCCAAATAAACGGGTCAGACTATAATTGATTTTTTTTAAAGGAATACCTGATTACACGTGTCATTATTTAAAATATCCTTTTTTTTAGATAAAACAATTGTTGAAATGTATCTTTTTTGAAGTCATAAGAAATTAACTAAAATTCATAGCTATTCATCAAATTTAGAATTATTTACAATAAATTAATTAATAGTAAAATATATAATACATAGAAGTAGGCTCAAATTCAATAAAATTATAATAAGCGTGACAATTAAATAATGAAATATGACTTAGACATAATTTAATAAGTTTAAAATATATAAAAACATAAATTGTGTTACTCAATTCTAATTTGACTCCATATGAGTAATTAATACAAATTATCAATTTAATAAATTCAATAATCACACTCATGTATAATTATATATAATACTGACACGATAAATTCAGGTCATTCAAATGATAAAGTGCCCGCCTCATTTCGATTCATTTTATATTTTTATTTTATTTGTCACCAGCTCATCTTTTGTCAATCCGAAGGAGATATGGCAACAATTGCGTACGCTCATAATTTTTTTCAGTAAAATATTTAATATACTAATATTTTATCTAATAATTACTATTATAAATTCATAATTACTGATAATATTTCAATTTTAATACTTAAATGAGTTAAATTCAAAGTGAACAAATCATTGGTGTTTGGAGCTTGAAATAGGAAATGGGTGGGTCATAATGGGGTTTGAAATTTTGAATTGGAAAACCTTTTTTTATAATTAAACTGTGCCGCGATTCCGCAAGTATTTTGCGGGAAAATGTTTTTTTTTTTAACTATTTATTTTTTCTGCACACTCACGTATATATTTCTGTATACTATTATTTATTTTGTTTTGTTTTTTTTTTAATTACAATGATTGAGAAAATAAAAAAAGATGTCTCAGGCAAGATTCGAACTTAGGTTGTCGATCTAGTAAATTACCTCTATTATCGCTTATATAGATGATTGATCCTCGTGGATTTAAAATTACCAATTCCTTTCACACTAGTTTGCCAAATTACGTAGACATTCTCTCGTATTAGAATTTTGGGCGAAATTTGATAACACTATCTAAAAATTTATTGAGACTATTGCTACAAGAAAGCAAGTTGAGGAATGAATCAGGTCTATGTGCTAGTTGTTTGGTCATAATTATGGGTAGGGCCTTTTACAAAATTAGGTCAGCACTAGCAGGAACGGAGTAGTCACTTTCCACGGGGAAGGTTCTAGTTTCATGTTCTTTTAATTAAAAGTATTCCCGTAATCTTTAGTCTCACGGTCGTACAAATAGATAGGGTTCGGTATTACGAATCCAGATACTGTAGGATCAGAATTAATTGAACTTTTCAAGCCTTTGATGTCTGAATTTTTACAAGCTAAATTACTCTTGGTGATAATTACTGGTTTATTACATACAAACACAAAAATTGAAATCATTGCAGTCACAAAATTTACAATTAATCTTCTTTGTGTGTTTTTAATTCAAAAAAAAAAAGGAAGAAAAAAGAAAAAGAAGAAAACTTTCAATAGGGAAGTACTCATTGGTGATAGAAAGAATTTCAGAAGATCAGTCAAATGCTTTATAAATATTTCTTGAAATTTAAGAAAGAAGTATTTTATTTATATAAATTTTATTATTATTTTGTGCTATATTTTACAATTAGTTATATTATAAATTTTTATGACAATGAATTAAGAAGTATCCAATTAATAAGAGATCATAAATTACTATTTAAATAAATAAATATTCAAAATTTTTGTGAAACTCAAATTGGATTTCCCTAAAAGATCTTGCTGTATAGCCATTTCCGTTTGTCTCTATATTTACTGAGAAATTTATATTGAGTTTATATTTTTTGTACGATGCAATCAATATTTCTTTTAAAATTATTTTATATGTGCAAGCATAGTTTTTTTTATTATTATTAATATAAATTTGAATATATCCCGTTCAAAAAACTACGTACTCAAGTATCACTTCAATGGTAAAATTCAGACTTTAAAATTAAGAGATTTTGAGTTTAAATTTCATTACGTTTGAGGAAATTTATTCATGTAGCAAGTTATGCTAGTGTATATTGATTTAATTATTTGACTTAATTAGTTCATAAAGCCTGTAATTAGTTTAACTATTTTCTTTTTAAAAAGAAGTTTATATAAAAGCAATAGGTTGTATATACTCTATTTCATTTCTATCTTGGTCGATGTATTGTTTATCACATTTAATGTGTGTGTAAATATTTTTATAACATGAATTAGATAAAATAATTATCTACATTTTTTATGTAAATATACAATTTAATAATTTCAATGTGTTTAGTTCAAACAGAAAAGATAAGGGAAGAAGAGAGATAACACCAAAAAAAAAAAAAAATTATCACGAAATTATTCCAAGTTCATAAAATCAGAACAATAGTGATTTTGATGTTTGAAATATTTTTTCATGGTTTTTTTTTAAAAAAAATTAAAGATACTAAAAAATTTTTAATTTAGAGAACAGAATATTTTACCAAAATAAGCAGATAAATGAACAAGCAAATCGTGCCAGCCATTAGCGAGAGGCATCTGCCGTTTGCCGTACACGTTTAGTCGGTTGGGTTGGCGGCCTTGTATTTACCATGCAACTAAATTGGAAAAATAGAAAGAAAAATATATTATATTAAAATTTATTTTAGTTTAAAGAAAACAAAATTTTGAGCCAATTTAGTACTTCATTTTCTATATCTCTTATTGTGATACCTAGTATTGTCCCACATTAAATGAGTTGAGACCTAAGAGAAAACGATATCCAATAATGTCTGTCATCGAATGAGTCGAGAGACTTAATACAATTGATATATTGAGTCCCATTTTTTACCTTTTTAAACGTCTTTTCAGAATAACTTTTTCATTAAGTATGTGATGATAGAAAAATACCAAGATGCTCTAATAGCACAAATGGTGCAAAACATTGCGACTGAGAGCCTGTCGCTGATGTATCTTCCACATAACATCAAAATATTGCCACATCGTCACACATCTAGTAGGAAATTTTATCTAAAATATTATTCAAAAAGCTACATTAAAGTGTATTCATAGTAAAATTTATCTTCCATTCCACTCCAAGACTCCTAAAATAAATTTTTAGTATTTATCTTCGGAATTTTGAATTTATAATAAGGGAATAATTGCACTTTAGACTATTTCAATCCAATGTAAGGTTTGAAATTCTTATTACGTAGTTGAATTCTTTATATATGAAAAAAAAAATATATATATATATAATAAAAAAGATATAATTTAAAAATATGACTACTCTTTGAGTGATTTGAAATTGTATATGAATAGATGCTTTTTTGGGGTGACACGTTACGGTGCCGCCCTCTTTGCTGGAACCAATAAAATTGGCATAAAAAAAACATTTAATTTCAGCCACTAAATGTTCAAATAAAATTGACCAATAGTCAAAGCAAAAATATTTTATAATATTTTATAATATTTTAATGTTTGTGATGTGACCTGTCAATACTTTCATGGTGTGAACTTAATAGTGTTGATAGTAAATGTTATATCAAGCCTTATGTGATTAGATTGTGATGGCATACAACTGTCAATCTTGCTAAGATGAAGCTGGAATTGATCATAAGTGTTTAACCCTAAATTCCCAACTACATGTCCAAATCATTCTTAGTGGACAAGGAAAAATCTAGTTTGGTCATTAAATGAGTTCGACATATAAATTTGTGTATGTGTCTATGTGGATGTATGGATGTGATACGATTTAATGTTGAAGAAGCTAATCAAGATAAGTGAACTTAATGGGCTCGTCTATCACGTATGTGACTTTTAGTCAGAATCTATCAGTATGCAGATCATCTCCTTCAAAAATCAAATCTATTGAAGCATTAACGATGACTGAAAATTTAGAGGTAAAATACTATTTTAGTACAAGTTACGAGAATTATATCAAATTAAAATAATTTCTCAACAATATGTAAACTTAAAATAACCGAGGTAAAGTCAGGGCATGAGACGATAGGAATGAGTTTCGTTATCAAGAGGAAAACAATTCAAATCACCAGTTGAATGGTCCAAATGATTGCCCACTCGTAAAGTAAAATAGGGGATGTCTACCACCATGGAATCCTAATCCAAATATAAAAGTTGATATTAAGTGCGTCCCATCAAATTTATTTGACTGAATAACATAAATGACACATTTTAATTATAATTTCTCAGTCAACAAAATGATTTTGAGTAATCACTAATTAAAAACGCCATTGACATTTATTCGTTGTGCATACTTCAATAATTCAAAGTAATTCTCTTGGTAATAAAGAGAACTTACTTGATTTGATAAATATTCAACTCTTTTAAACCAATCTGTCCATAAAAATGAAAACATCAAACTATTTACATATTTTATGTATTATTATTGTATTTCATTTTATAGTCTTCAAAAGAAAAATTATATTTCATTTTACATCATGATTTGTGCATAATTTAATGTTTTATAGTACACCATGTTGTCACAAGGGCCCAATTTGGCAAAAGAATCTTATCACATTTAATGTGACCCCTTAATCCACCATTAAGGATATGAGCATTTCAATTTCATTTAGTCCAAAAGAACTTTGGGCCACATTCTTTCAGCTCCCACGTCCCACCATTTAGAGAATTCACATGAGCAGCCCAAACATTTATTTCCTTAGCAACCCATATCAATTTTATTCATTTTTTGTTTATTTTTTTAATTATCTATGCTATATGGAAAAAGTGTGAGACGCAAATATAGTTATTTTTTATAGCATATTTTCATATGTTCATGCTAAAATGCCGTAATCTCATCTTGCTTTAATAGTCATTCAATCTAATATTCTCTTAATATTAAATTATGTATGTATTACATTAAATAATTATTCATATTCTAATTATTAAATACATACAGTGTGTATTATATCTTAAATTATAATATTTTATTTATTTTATATATATATATATCAAGTGTATAGTAGATGCTAGTACACCATTAAGTAGGCAAATTTTTAGCGTAATACAATTAAAAATTGTCACAAAAAACAAGCAAAAATATATATCATTTATCATAAAATTTAGATCCTAATTAAGCCTAGATTGGATTAGGATTATGTGACTACTCAACATTCTATAAATAACATATGCGATGAATATATTGCAAGCCATCTCATACTATTAAACTAAAATTCACCTAACATTTGAAATAATCAATACGTTAGTACCATTTTCTTATCTTCTTTTCAACTTTACTCTCTCAATTCTTTTGTTTCAACCATGTTGTCTCAATTAGTAATCCTTCAACAATGTAATGATGATTACAAATCTAGAAATGCTCAAGATGATGCTACTAAATTCAAATATTTCACGGGACGTTTCTAATGTCTCTATATTTATATTATAAAAAAAATATCTCATTCACTAACGGAAAAATTCAATACAAATTAAGAAATTCATCACAAATTATTTCGTCACAAGTTCATTCATATATGTTTTGTCACTGATTACTTCTATGGTGGAATTGAAGTCCGTTACAAAACTTATTTTTGTGGTGGAATTTTCCATGACAAATTAAAAATATAGAAATTAAATGCAAGTTAGTCACAAGTGATGTTATTAATACATTTTGCTCATTTTTTAAATCTATTAGGGATTTGTCATAAATTCGTCACAAATATTATCTATTTCTAATGAAATCTTATCCGTGATTGATTTTTCGTTAGTGAAAAGATATTTTCTTGTAGAGTTAAGTTTGAAATGAATAATTTTTTCAAACACATTTCATCTGTTTTGGGACTAGACAATCCCTCGGTAGACTCTAGGAAGCATCAACATCATTCGTGTGTCATTCTAGAACAATCCACATTTTATTTTTACATAATTTACATGTCTCCATGGATCTAGGTCCCTAAAGAAACATTGATGGTGAAAACGTGGACAGGAAACCAACCACCACGGACATGCATGGCCACCCATATTAAATACTTCAACATACTAGAATAATAATTGCATTAATATTATATTCCCTTTGTCTTTTGATACAAAACCTTGTATCATGTATGAATGTATTTTGTCTAATTAAATAAAGGATTGAACCCACCAATGGAGAAAAATCTTCAAATGTGTGGGAAAGTGACTTGATTGGTGGAAAAACCTTGATTGGTTAAGTGATGAGGAGATTATAGTGACACGACAGTGGACCTTTAGGTTAGTGCATCCATTTGTATGCAAGTTTGGTGATAGAAAGGTCGAACTAATGATCCCCATACAATTAAGAGATACAAGCATTTGTGGGTTTAATGGGAAAATTGTTATAAGAGATTTCAAGAATGGATATTTGTGAACAATGTGGATATCATTTGAACATCAGAAGTAGAGAATTGAAATTTCTATCGGACAGGTATTTGAAATTATATAAATGAAGATATGATTATTTTAAATTTTATTGAAAAGTTGATGATATCTGGTAAGTTTCACATTAGAGGAGAGAAACATGGTAGGATGAAATATTGGGTTTCTTCTCTTAGACTCTTACCCTTTTGATATGCCTTTTTATGATAAAATTCTCAATCAAATGCATAACAATGCTACAATAATTTGGTGTAGTTGGATCTTCTATTGGCAACGATGGCGCCAACTAATGAGGGTATTTTTGGTGGGATAGAGTTGGGTGAAACTGAGAGGTCAATCAAGTAGACAAACTAGCTAGCTTGTTTGAGCTCATAATAGAGCTTTTGTTGGTCGAACTTGCAACTCAAGGAAAACGTATAAGACTTGCTATAACCCTTACATAGCTTAGTCAAGTCAAATAATCAAGAAGTGAAATAGGTAAAGACTAAGAACTGCTCGAGGTAACAAAAGTGTACTTGTATGAGGTAGCATTTATGAGATCAAATATTTAACCCGATAAAAAGCAACAAATGGACAGAGTTGAAAAGAGAAATTGCCCCGCCCTTAGGCCTATCCAATCCTAATAAAAAAATTGTAGGCCAAATTTGCCCCCCGGCCCCGGGGCGGGGGGCGGGGGGCCGGGGGAGCAAATTTATCCACCATCGTATACCAAATTTGGGAGCAAGAGTTCTTTTCCAGTCTGTGTTTCTTATGTTCTATTTTTTTTTTCTCTCACCCAAAAGAAATTAACCATCAACTATTGAACCTAGAATACTACTAGAGCATTCTTATCCGAAATGAGCCAACTCAAGAAAATGGCCTTTGTCTTAGAAATATCTGTTTAGGCACATGCAAAGCAAACATGACTTGTTTGATATTTAATCTAAGGTACAGAAATGTAGGGAATGGTACGTAACATAAGTCTCTATGTATCATAGATTCTAACATGCACATGGGGATTGAGTACGTCCATGAGCCCCAGTTGCACTTGGCAAATGGTACACCTTCCAAAAACTGTTTGATTGTCGCTAAAATTATTTACCTATTATAGAATTAGTGTTTTACAAAATTATTATGGACTAGTGCTGGTGTATAGGGTAAAAGGGGTAATTTGAGTGCTCTTAATTTGAATAATAATATTTAACCAGTCTTTTGAACAACCTCAAATCAAGCATTTAGTTTCATTACAAGTCTATCAATGCAAATCATTTGAACAAATTGTGTTCTTACTACTATTTGTCAACTAAATCTAATCAACCTAAGATCTATATACTGTGTAAGAAGTGACTTCATCTTATTGAAAGTAGAATTAGAACAAATAAATCTTGGAAAAAGCAACATATATACTCAAGTAGATGCATAACCAATGCACCAAGGACCACATCAATTAACTCCAAACACCACAACCGTACACTTGTGTGGTCAAGTAAAGTGCCAACAAGGCTAAAACTCCATTACCCTCTAATGGCAATTTCATTATTTTATTAATGCTTAATTAAACATTGAATATCTACTCGAAAAATCCCATATGACACCTTATAAAAGTGGAATCCCATGGCACCTAGAACCATTGCCTAGTTGTCTCACAATCTTCTTACATCCAATTGTCCAAGTTCTCTCACTTTCTTCAAATAGACCTAGAATCTTTAGAGGAAATTACAACCATGAAATGCTAGTCTTCAAATAGAGTTCTTGTGTATTGTCCGTTTCAACAACCAATAAAAAGAAAAGGAGTTGTCACGACATACATACATACATACATATATATATATATAATACTTTTTCTTTTTCAATTTTAAGTTGAATATAATATATTGATCAAAATGCAGGTGAGATAGCTTTCTTGTTTTTTCGCATTAGCACCATTATTTGACGAATCCCTTATGTTTTGTAAGTCATTTTATATGTGACAGATCCTCCAATGGCTCTCCAAAAAAACACAAGAACCTCTCAAGATAGTCACAAGTTCTTGCCCCATGACACAAAGACAAGATCTTGAAGGTAAGAACTACTCCTTCACATTTGATCGACACATGATCGACTTGCATGCTAAGTGGGTGTTTGATTAAACTTATTTAAAGCATCTTTTAAGTTCCTATATTTAGAACTTATAAGATGTTAGTCATGACATTTTGATAATTTATACAATTAAAATTAAAATAGCATGTTAATATTTTAAAAATAATTTAGGAACTTCTTATTTATTTCAAATAATATTCTCATCAAATTCCAACATCTTATTTTAGGACCTTATCAAGCTCTCTTTTGGGCGGGGGAGGACAATTTAGATCATCATATAAACTCTCGGAACATCTTTGAACAACTTATAAGCTCACCCAAACATCCTCTAAATTTCTTGTTTCTTTTGCAGATCAAGAAGTTCAGTCGAAAGATATAGTAAATGGAGTTAGAAAAAGGCGTCTCAAAAGGGTAGAACAAAATAGATGGAACTGCAAGAACTCGAGCATTTTCTGTTTCTTACAAAGGAAAGATGTTTCCAAAGCTTGTTTTTATTACACGCTTAATCCTAGGAGAATTGGAAGCTTGCACAGAAAGCAAATGAAGATGAAAAAAGAAGAAAAACCCTTTTTTCACAAGTCCGATTCCACGACTCATTCAGGAAATAAAGTTTTACCTATTACTGATTCGGCTCAAACATCATCAAGAAATGGTAACGATCAATGTCTCGATTTGGACAAGAAAAATAGGACAAAAGGCGTTAAAACGAAAGGCGTTTCTAAGATGAAAGAATTGGTGAAATGGGCTGCAGCTTCGAAGGGTGAAAAAGGAGGAAAATTGGTGAAATGGGCTGTAGCTTCGAAGGGTGAGAAAGGAGGAAAACAAAAGATTGGAAGAAAGGTATATGCATTTATGTATTTTTCTACCTGTTCGGGAGTTGGCAGTTATAGAAAACTACATCTATCTTTTGAAATTATAAATATGGCTGTGGCTATGGCTTGTTTGTTAAAATTTATGTACCAATGACTAATGGCTGACAAAATTTGTAAAAGAAACGCAAATGTCAAGGTGATATCTGTAGTTTCAAAATACAAAGAGTGTTTTCTTTTAAAGGATCCAAACTTATGCGGTTTTTCACGATTAATCTTAATTTTTGTGTACTAGTTTTTATTAGTTTATGGTCTTTTCTAAAAGAATAATATGACATATCTGCAGGTATTGCATTTCAAGAATAGCACGACTTTAAAGACTCTTCGAGATCAAGATCAACTTGCTAACGACTCTCCGAAAATTAGTTTTAGTTGCTTCATAGATTCCTCTCTCAATTCCACGAATTCAAAAGCTTCTTCATTTAAACATGACCAAATATTGGCTGAAGATATATTGAATTTTACTGGAATAGGAAACTGGATCACAACGGATTCTGAGTGTAAGTATTGAAAGTTGATCTCATATATTTATGAATGTGCAAATTTCGCAATTTTCCTAAAACTATTTTTGTAATTCCTGCTTTTTTGGCTTTGAACAGTTGTTGTGCTAGAGTTGTGAAGAATCAAATGCAAGATTGGTCGTAAGTAGCAAAGATATAAATATTGCCGTTAAATGAAATTGTGATCTTAAGAAAATGGGTTTTGAAAGTAAATTCCATGATTTGATTTGTGACCAGATCGAAAATTATGTCCTAACCAAGTTGAATTTTCTTTTCTTTTCTTCTCTTTTTTTTTTTTTCATCTTTGAAAATTTGTAAAGTTTGTGCTAACTCATTAGAATGACATGAAGAGAAAGATCACATTTTCATTTGTTTTGTGTATGTAAATCTTCCCTGGTAGTGTGCATCAAATCCAAAGCCGTGTGATGATGCTACGATTGTAAGGTGAATGGTTGAAAATGAGTGGATATGACTTGGAAGAGTAGTCACTTTCTCGTCCTTATTTATTAGGGGTACAATATGGTTTTTTATTTTTAATTACTAAAAAAAAAGAAAAAGAAGACAAAAAAGGTCATGGAAAACCCAAATTCTTAGTTAAACACATATCTCATACATAAACATATATGTAATATGATATATATAAATATATATAATTTTATAATTTTTTTAAATATATTTGTAAACATGTTTGTCATTGTTAATAATTAAGTTTTGCCCTAGTGAAAATATTTGCTAATCTTGTTTTCTTCAATCTAAATCCCATGCAAATAACAAATCCAACAACAACAACGACCAAATAATAAGAAAAAAGAAATTGATATGCACATAAAAATATATGATTTATTTACAAAGAAAAATATTAAAATTTAATTCAAGAATAATCTTACATACCTCTGTCAAAAGTGAAAATCTCGTGAACATATATGTAATACTCGAAAAGATATATGGTTATTTACCTGAATTAGAATTGAATATATATGTCTCTCCCAAACAAATATATCCATTAAAAAAGGACTTATTGAAATGACTAAACAAACAATTGCCTGGGATGGGATCTCCTATTCCAAATGTTGTTTCATCTCCTATTCCATGCCTTTAAATGCATGCCACGTGTATTGCATTTATTACTAAATATTTTTATAAGGAAATATTTAATACACGTGGCGTGTATTTAAAAGCATGGAATAGGAGATGAAACATCATTTGGAATAGAAGATCTCATCCCCAATTGCCTCTATTGGTAAGAAATATCCTTCTAGAACGCCTTTTCGATCTTCTAAACCCCATTTTTGGAACAAGTCTCAACTAAATCAAGATCTTCCATAAACTTTTCATGTATTTCTTAAAAATTAATATATATATATATATTTGTTAAAAAGAAAAAAAAAGTCAATGTAAATTGCTTTAGTGCTCACTCAACTCGCCCATTGGGCCTATTGGGTTTTCATTGATCCCAACATTGGGCATCGAACTAATGCGACTAGCGGACTATCACTATAAAATTTATTTTTATTTTTTTTGAAACTTTCAATTATTACATTCAATCAATATATCATCACTCTATCGATACGAGTACTTTAATACATTCAAAGTTTTATATATTAACAAACACAAGAAAAATCCTCTAAATTTAATTTGGGTAAAAAAGATAATAATGAGAGAATGTCCATATAGGAATATATAACTTAGTTTGCTCAATGAGAAGCCGAAGAGGAAAGACCTGCCCAATAAGTGGGGCGAATTGGATCAGACCCAAAACGGCAACCCTGATGATCATAGCCATTGAACCAAGACATGTGGAAGCAGAGGATGAAGCCAGCTAAGCATGGTGTTATAAAGTGTGTTGAACAACTCACTATAAATACCTTCATTCATTAGTAGGAAAGGGCATTCATTTACCTTAGACAGCATTAGACCACACAATTACCTCCACTTGAATTGTGATAGTTTCGATCTCAAGTGTAGAACCCATACTTAATTGTTTTCACGAAATAAATAAATTAATTTGTATTTGGGTTATTATCTAACTCGAATCAAAATTCTTATTAAGTAGAATTAAATATACCATGTGATGAAAGACAACCCACATGCCAATGGTGGGAACCAAACTCATAATCTCTTAGTTGTGAGACCTCCATCTTACCACTAGGATATAGGCTCATCGGTATATATAATTTTAATTAACTACATTTATAATACAAATAACATGAAGTATGTATGAGTAAGTCTAAAACTAAATGACCAACACAAAAAGATACAAGAAACTTTAAATTATTACCTACAATGAATATTACATCTTATTTAGAGTTTTATTAGTATTTTATATATATATATATCTCTAAGATCATTAATTATTTTAACAAAATTTATTATCAAAATTCAATTTCAAATATCTAATTAATATGTTAATTAATTTCATATCCCATCCACCTATTTTAAACTAAGAATATTTATCATCAAATTTGATTCATCAAATATTTTAATCAATTAAGATTAATTGAATTCACACAAAAAAACTCCCCATTAACAACCCTAATTTGTGGTGTCACTAGAATTGGGCCGACCATTACAATAATAAGTTCAAAAGCCCAATCGTTCTCTGGATGGCCCAAAATCACAAAGCCCAAAGTGTCCAAATTTAAGAAGCGATATCGCACCCGCTCTTTTCGGCATATTCTTAAAAGCTTTAGATTCTACATAAACTCTTTGTGGGTTGCATAGTCTCAAAAATATATACACCATAATAATAATATACAATTCCCCCCCTCTCTCTAGGGTTTTTAGGGTTTTCGATTTCCGCCATGGATAGATATCAGAAAGTGGAAAAGCCGAAGCCTGAATCTCCGGTAAATGAGAATGAGATCCGTATCACATCTCAGGGCTTGGTCCGTAACTACATCAGCTATGCCACAACTCTTCTTCAGGTAATTATTTTTTTCCCTTTTTTTTTGTTTTTCTGTTTATTGTTTTTCTTTTCCTGTTTTTTTTTTAGAGTCTCTTTGTTACTGTTTAATTTTTGGCTGGTTTTGTTGTGTTTTCTGTGTGCGGTTGTTTGTTTTGATGTGTTTGTGAAATGTGTGCGTTTTTATTAGGGCGTTGTTTTTGGATTATTCGGGTGTTTTTTCCATGGCATTTTCTCCTTTGCTTGTTTTGCGCCTATCAGTGAAACCGGTTCTATTAATTTTGGTATTTCTGGGAGAATTGCATGGATCTTGTAAAATATGGCTTTTAACAATTGCTCCATGGCGCGTTGTACCTTTTTGTGGATTTTTGGGAAATAAGTTTCTTCACACCCTGTTCTGAGACCCAACATGCACATATGTAACGCGTTTTTTTATGCATGCGCTGGTTTATTCTAACTTTGACCAGCACAAGTATTTTACCGTTTTTATTCAGTATTTTGGTGTAACTTTTGGTCATTGATTTGTTAGTTATCATATTTGGTTTCGTTGACAAGTGTAATGACTCACGATTAATGTCATTAATTCACTAACTATTGGTTACTGGTCATTTGTGATTTTTAGGAACAGTTAATTTATTCTGTTTTCATCAATCGGGTGCATGTTGACCGCAGGATGATTGATGTGATTTCTTATGGTTGGGAGTTATAGATTTTTTTTTCTTGGTTATTTGTTCTGTAATCGAACCCCTTTATTTTTATTTATCTTGTAAGTTGAAGGTCACTCAACATTCTTTTCCAACTTTGCTCTGCAATTCTTTTGTCTTTCCTTCTCAACAATGTTTTGCAAGTATGCATTGTATCATATTCTGTAGACGTATTCTATTTGAGTTGACGATTTGTACATGCGTTTATTTTCTATCAAGTGGGAGAGGGCAGGGGGTGTTTGCAAAATTTAAAGTTTGTGGAAAGTCATGGGCAGCCCCTGTGTGAGAGGTGTAGATGGAATTTTCTTTGCTGGTTGGGGTTGAGACACTGCTCTTTTCTGTTACAAATCTAATAATTTTTGTATTTATGGGTCTCTCTATGAAATTATCGTGCTTTCGTTTACTGAAGATTTGAATAGTGATTTAGTAATTGGCCGCGTGTCTTTTAAGAAAGGGTTTGTTTAAATCTCTGTCAAGTTTTTGTGGGTTTGGTCTTTGCTTTACTGTCTGCTGAAACTGCCTGCTAACGTACATTATTTTACTCATTTCTTCCTTAGGAGAGACGAGTGAGAGAGATTGTCTTAAAAGCAATGGGCCAAGCGATAAGCAAAACTGTGGCTGTTGCAGAAATCATAAAGGTTTCTATTTAATTCCTTTCGTACTATTCTTTTTCCCTATTTTCTACAGTTTGAAGGACTTAGTGATTTTCTTTTGAAATAGAGAAGAGTTCCTCGATTGCATCAGGACACTGCCATCAGTTCAGTGAGCATAACCGATACCTTTGAACCCATTGAAGAGGGCCTTCAGACGTAAGTTTGAAGTCTTTTTTCCTTGACTGTACTCTCCCAGCATTGTATGCGCATCCTTAATGGGGTCTCTGTCAGTATTCTAATCAATTGAGCGTACATGGATAAAGTATGCTTCTAATAAGTCTCTAATATGGATTCTTATATTTGGTACAGCGTGGAACAGACTCGCCATGTCTCAATGATTTCCATCACCCTGTCTACTAAAGAGCTTAACAAGAACTCTCCAGGGTAATCTTTCTGCTTGATCAGGAAAGAAATATAGTGCAATTAACTTTCCGTCTGATTCATAAAAGTTGTTTCGAGGGTTTTCGTTTGTCCCAACTGTATGTTTCAACATAGATGTGTGGTCCTTGACTCATGCTAATCTGCTCTGTGTGTTTACATCTGTTTCAGGTATCAAGCTCCGTCTAATGCTGATCATCCTAAACAGCAGTACAACTACCAATCACAGCAACCGCAACCTCCTAGACAAGCACGTGTGGTTTACAACACTGGTAATGGAGGTAAAAGACATCAGAAATTTGAACTGATTATTCTACTGTAACTATTTTTATTGTCAACCGTTGATTGGGTACTGCTTTGAGTTTTAGATACATATGGACGAGGAAGAGGCCGTGGCAGAGGGAGGGGACGAGGTTATAACAGAGGTGGATATGCAAACTACCAAGGTACTGCTACCTATGAAATGAGTAACGAGGTTATCATTCATGCATATTATGTGTATTCCTATCATTTATTTTGGCTCTTATTGCATGATTTCATTTAGCAGAAAATGGCGGCTATTCTGGTGGCTATTCAGGGGGCTATTCTGGAGGATATTCTGGCGGATATCCTAACTGGAGCCGAGGTGGAGGACGCAGGGGTGGTTGGGGCTATCGAGGTCGGTGTCCTCTGTTTTTATGCTCACGAGTGATGACCAAATCTTTGGGTTAATTTTTTTTTTCCTTCAAAAAGATATATAATAAAAAAATTTCTTTTTGGTTATCACAGGTGCTGGATATGGAAGAGGAAGAGGTGGAGGGGGCAGAGGCTATGGACGAGGGCGTGGAAGAGTGGGCGGCAGGCCAAGGGGCGGTGGCAACCAAGAATGATGGCAGGAAAGTGAAGTGCTTGCCTTGGCTCAAAGTTGGTACTCTATATGTTCAAAGTTTGTTTACAGTTCATGAAATTGTGGCTTATTTATATGAGGGTTGTTTGTTAGCAGCTGCTGATTTCTTTGTTTATGTATGGTGGGCAAGCTTTGTTTTCAAATGTTTGTTTTGTAGAGCCAAGAGCAAGTAGTAACCATTTTCTGACAGATTGGCTATAATTCTTTTATCTCTGGTTTCCCTTTTTCATTTTTCTCTTCATCATTTTTCCCTTCTGTTCCTCTTTAAGGTATTTCTTAGTTAAGATCTAGAGAAATTTTTGATGTAATTATTGATAAGGGTAAATTGAAGTGACCTCTTCCCTAGAAGATAGTGTACTTACTTGTTCCTCCTTTTAAGATTACAAAAAACCTTCAATCTGAAAATTGAAATTGCTAATCTCATCAAAGAATTTGGTTGATTTATCTAATTTGCTCTTTAATATATTAGGAAAATCAATCATTTTTCTTTCTTTTTTTCCCTTTTTTTAATGTGGCGAGGTCAACAGTTTTCTTCGAAAACCATTACATGTAAATAAAATATTGTGAGGGGGGAGGTTTTGTAATTTCAAAAGGAAAATGAGTATATTATGTAATTGCACTCTCTTTGGGGAGGTTAATGTTATTAACCCCATTGATATGTTAAAATGTGAAATATAAGAATCAGTTATCAAGTAGTAGAACATTATCCTATGTTATGTCAGTTTTTTAAAGTCAAGCCCATGGATTGGTAGATATGTATTTCTTTTCAAAGGGCAATATGTGTTGGAAGTAAAATAAATAAAGATTAGACTATTAAGCTTTCTTCAGGGCAAACACAATTGCTTTTGTAAAGTGATGTGATTTTCATTTTTCCAAAAGTGATTAGAAACGGTGCGATGTTGCAATTATTAGTCAAAAATTCGATAAGAAAATCTCCTAAAGAATATCATATTCAACATTTTACCAAGTAACAATGATACAAAATCTTCATCAAATGCTAATGACTTAATACTTTATATGATATAGTTTGGGATTTTATTGAATTTTAGCTTAAATCTACCCATAAATATTTTTCGTAATATTTTTTAATGATTATAAGTTAATAATTACATACTAATGTTCTGTTCGATGATTATATATCTTCCAATCAACAACAAGTCGTATTGTGTTTTTCTTCTGTTATTTATTATTTTTAGTGTTATAACCTTTTACGTCATTTCATTCAAACTAATTGGATCCGTTGTTTTGTCATTGTTTCGGATCATCATGTCTTTTGTCCTTTTCCACAGCGGTTTCACCCATTAAGGTTAGGTGTCCGCGTGCGAGTAGTCCCCTAATTTGTTCCATAATCACGTCCGTGTTCATGCGGTGGGAACAAGGGCCAGGTATTTTAAAGTAAAAATACATTATTAATGAATTTGTTTCAGCGTCTTATCTTGAAAAATAAATGTTTACTTTCAAATTTAACAAAGAAAAAAAATTATATTTTAATTGCAATCACTATTCAATAATCCTTGAATTTAACTACTTTTATACAGAGCAACCAATTTTCAACACAAAACAATACAATCTGGCACGATCTTACTGGAGGTTAGGTTGAATTTGAACCTGGTTAGCAACACAACAATTATGAGTCGATTAGGAATGAGTCTTAGGTAATTTGACGACACAATAATATTATTTGGCAATTGCCAGCGCCAACCCAAACCAAGCTTGATAAACACATGAACTTTTAATGAATTCATGAATAATATTTCTAGTAAAATATATCGGGACACTTTTTTTAGTCGAAAACAAAATGATGTTGATTCTTTCAGATGAATTATTGTGTTAAAAAAGAAAAATAATGAAAAGTTGAAAAGGATTGGGGTTCTAGATGGTAAATTATTGTTTAGTTGGTTAGTCTGTTTTATTTTCAAGTCAAAATAAGTTAACACAAAAACTTTCAAATTAGGTTCGAATTGAAGCTTATCAGGCTTAGTATTCAGGATGAGTTTCGAATAAGTAGAATATTATAATAGTGATAGCTTAACATGACATAAACCAATCTCCACACCTACTCCTATATTTCCCTTTTTCATCAATATTTTTTGAATATTCATATTCATGATCATATCTTTTTATGTCATTTAAATATTATTATTTTAATAATATTTTATATACACGAGGGTCACTTGTATGATTACTAATATGATGAAGGACGAGAATACAATTTTATAATTTTATAAAAATTATTTAATATAGTTAATGCGCGGCCATAAAATAAAACAAGAGATGATAGATATTATCTGACCTCCCATCCATAGGACAACCATGCACATGCTTGGAGATGTATGTATTGTGGCAAACCCTACTTGGCTCTGCCTTAAAGTAAAAAAAACCAAGATCACATATACAGAATGATGTATCTGGACGACCCAGAGTCTAGGTTCACTTTTCTCTTCTTAGTTGCGTGCTTGCCCGTACTTGTATAAAATGCAATAGCTACGTACATACTTTTCTTCATCATATGGTATTCGGAAACCTCACTAAGTCATCATCTTCAACTTTATATAAACACACAGACACAAAGAAAAATAAAAATAAAGATATATATATATATATTCTATTACAACAATAGCAGAAATTAAGGAGTGTGCGTATACACATATATCTACAAACAAAGAAGATGGAAAGTGGCTTGAAGAACAATATTAGTCCTAAAAATCAGAAGAAAGAAAAGAGCAATCTTTTTCATGTTATTCACAAGGTTCCTTCTGGTGATGGTCCTTACGTTCGAGCCAAATATGCCCAGGTTTCTCTCTCTCTCTCTCTCTCTCTCTCTCTCTCTCTACCTTTTTTTCTTCTCTACATTTTTTGTTTCTTTAGTTGGTTCTTGGTGAGGTAGATATCTGATTTCTTTTACAATTGAGGTAAATATAAGGACAAAGATTTGTCAGAAATCTTGGAAAAAATATGAAAATTTATTTTCTAATTCAGGATATGTTGAAAGCGAATTCTAATTTCATATCATTTGATGGAATTGCTTACCTCAATTATTCACCCTAAAAAGAACTATAGCATGTATGATTAAAAAAGCAGAGTGAGAACGTCAAAAATATAAATTTAAGTGAAAATTGATCACAAAAACTTATGTTCTGTTGTAATGAATTTTAACAAGCTTGATATATACAGTGACAAAAGTTGTGTTTAAATTATTATTATTGATAATTAGTAATACAGGTATAGAACAATTAATGAAATCCTCTTACCAAAAGGGCAAAAAAAAAAGAAAGAAAAAGACAAATTAATGAAATCCTGTCACGCAAAACACTATAATTATAAATTAATAAACATTGTGATCACTTAATAAATGTTACCAGTAACAATCTTACTGTCACAAAAAATTTTGTCACTTATGTTATATTTTTCCGTAATTATTCTTAATAATGATTTTACAAATCACAGTGCCACATAAGATCTTGTCTCTCTTGTGTTATATATACACACACACATATACATATATATAGTATCATCTACTTTGAATTATCAATTCATGATATATATATATATATGTAATTTTTTTTGTTTTGTTTTTCTTTTAATTAATACGATGTTATATATTAAATCCTTTTTTAATTTCCTTTGTATTTAATTAATTAATGAAGCTAGTTGAGAAGGATCCAGAGGCAGCAATAGTATGGTTTTGGAAGGCTATAAATGCAGGAGATAGGATTGATAGTGCCCTAAAGGACATGGCTGTTGTCATGAAGCAACTCGATAGAACTGAAGAGGCTATTGAAGCTGTCAAGTCTTTTCGTAGGTTTTGCCCCAAACAGGCACAAGAATCACTTGACAACGTTCTCATCGACTTGTACAAGGTATGTCTATTAATTTAATCTTGCACGGATAATTAGCGATTTGACGTTATTATGATAACGTCTTTCAAAAAATTACAGTAACACCCTCTAATGCTATACTTCGTTAGCTAGTAAAGGTTAACTTGTCTGATAGTCGATTTAATGGCAAGGTTAAATTTTTCTGTTCAAAATAAGTTTTTTGACGGCTGAATTAATAACAAGGGGTTAAGTTTTCCGTAATTGAACTAACAATAAGGGTCAAATTTTTAGTCAACTAAACTAACAACGGGGTTACGTTTTTATCATCTAAACTAACAGAAGGCACGTTACTATAATTTTCAATCTACAAACATATTATTATAATTAGATCAAACCTCAATTTAGTTGAGATAATTATCCCTAATTTCTTATATTGGAGAAAATTCATATGGCCCAATTGGGTATGTATCATGCATCATTTTGTATTTGGATCATTAGTTTCCAATTATACCCTCTTGTGACATATATTGATGATATATATGTACATATATATGTGCAGAAATGTGGAAGGGTAGATGACCAAATAGTGATTATAAAGCAGAAGCTAAAGTTGATATACTTAGGTGAGGCTTTTAATGGCAAGCCCACAAAGACTGCGCGTTCCCATGGGAAGAAGTTTCAGGTTTCTGTCAAACAGGAAACATCTAGATTGCTGGTAAGTCACATTCTAAAGTAATATTATGACATAAATTCTTGCAGTTTTTCATGGTCAAGCTTAGGTTGTCAATGGAATGGACTTTAATTCGTATTGAAAATATTTGATGAATCATATCTAGTTAAACATATTTTTAGTCTAAAGTACATGGAGTGAATGTGGAATTACGCAGGATCATTCGTTGAAGATTCAAATCAAAATCTTAACTTATTTATTAAGATAATAGGGATATACATCATATTAATGGTAGACTTAAATAATGTGATTCATGTAGCGTTATCATTAACAACATAGAAATGTATATTTATTGAGGTAATTTTTTCTAATAAAGTAGTACATTTTCGTTAATATTCTAACTTATTGTTCTACTTTCTTATTTTAATTTATCTTAGTAAAATGATGTATACTTTCACTATTGTTCATGTCACATTTTTTATTAGGTTTCCAATTTTTGTTAGATTCGAATTGAGCATTATTACACATAGATCCTGTAAAATCCCGAACTAGATTCAGTTAGAAAAATCGGTCGTTGGTTCTATTATGATAATTCATCATTCTTTTCTAAATAAGATTATGACTGATTCCTCAACTATCTCCTATCTTATTACGTAATAATCTATCTCAGGGAAACTTGGCCTGGGCTTACATGCAAAAGTCCAACTTCCTAGCAGCAGAAGTTGTGTATCGCAAGGCCCAAATGATCGACCCGGACGCCAACAAGGCCTTGAACCTTTGCCGATGCTTCATCAAACAAGGCCGTTACGATGAAGCCAAAGTGGTTCTTCAGGACGTTTTGCAGTATAAGATTCCAGGTTCTCGTGACCATAAATCAAGAAGTCGAGCTGAGGAATTGCGTTCAGAATTGGAAATGAAGCATTCTAACAGCCCGGTGCTGCCAAATCTTCCAGACCTGGGCTTTGAAGAAGACTTTGTTGAAGTACTCGACCGTGTGATGAGTGAATGGGCGCCTACCAGGTCAAGAAGGTTGCCAATATTCGAAGAGATCTCTCAGTATAGAGATCAGTTGGCTTGTTGATTTGGGTTGTTCTAGGGTATGCGATGAATAGGGGTATCAGTCAAGGTAGGAGTTTAGTGTGTTTTGATGTAAATATGAGACCTTAAAGTTAGGACAAAGGGGCCATTTTCCCGATTGGGAATTCGGTTTCAAAGTGTGGGTTGCTCAAAGTCATGTGGATGTGATGATGTACCTAATAATGACCATTATTTGTAGGGATAATAATGTCGACACTCCCTCATATTCACCTAATTGCAAAAATATCATTTGAAGCTTGAAAACTTATAGCATCAACCCACGCATAATACAATTAGGCCCCTAGATTATGTAGCAAGTTGATGGAAACATTACAAGCACAAAACATCATTTGTAGCTTGAAAAATTGTAATAACTGTCGCATGATACAATTACACCCCTAGAATATGTAACAAGTTGACATAAACATTAAAAGCACACCAACTGTTAGATTTACAGCAGATGGTGTTACTAAAATTTCACAGAAGATAAGTTAGACCCCAAAGGATGTTGAGCTAATTATCCCAAGATATTAGACATTATCTTTTGACCTCTCTATTGTCTAAAAGTCTTTTATCATGGCCAATGCTAACAGTCAAAACTGTAAAAGAAACAAAAGAACAAGAACAAAAAGAACCCGTACGATAGGCGTACAAGGAAAATAAGGTACCATATGAATTTGCATGCAAGCCTATGAAAATTAAACACAAATGCAAACTCTAAATAAAAATTCAGCTGCTAGTACAAAATAAGTGATTAGAGAATCAGCTACGGCTGCAAAGTTTTATAAACAGCTTAGATTTCCAACAATAGAATACAAGATTAGCATACCATAAAGAATTTAATTCGATCCTTCAATACTATTTCTCTAAGATAGTTCAAGCATGATCCCTCCATCCCTCCAGTAACTGCACAAGGTTTACATGAAGCAACAAACACAGCATCTCAAACTTCATTGCCACAATCCAACTCTTTCTACTAATATATTCGGACAATTCAGAAATACAAACTATACAAATATTATGTCACAAGATACAGATCAGAGCAGAGGGCAAAACATGTCACAAAAGAATTTAGGGAAAACAAAGCTGATTGATGAGGCAATATTGAAGAGTCCATCAAAGACAACCTTAACACACGCTAATGGCATTTAAATCCACCACAGACTGATAAAACTATGATTAAGATCAGGGCTATGATAATGCCGAGAACAATCAGCTTTATCTTCATATTCTGCAACCACATCTTTCTCCTCATTTTGGTTCCTTGTGTCCTAAAATCTTGCGCCTGTAAAAAAAAGTTGCAATAGCATATCAACCATCAACTTCACATAAAAGCAATTAATGGTACTGATGCATTAAGATCAAAAGAACCTTCATGGAAAGCACCAAAGAATCTCATGAAACAAAGACATTCACCAAGAAAAATTATATAATGCAGGGGAAAAGGAGGGGGTGGAGTGGGGGAAGACATTGTAAACAAAAAAGTACCCCTGGGAGTTCAAATGACCTGGAGATGCAATTGCCTACATAGGCTATCAACCAGTAACAAACACCAGAACAAATAAAACATCAAAATTTAGACTATAAAAATTTCCTAATATACACTAAGGAAGCACTTGCTATTTCAGCATAGCTACTCCAACAGGTGCTTGATTTCAACAGTTAAGGGGCTTCAATTCATTTCAGTGGTAAGAGTTGATCAGCGCATATGATGAAAACGACGACAACGGACCTGAGAGCGAAGATTCTCGGTTTTATCCACCAGAAGCTCAATTTTCTCTCCACGATCAAGAACCTGCGAGGACACAACGATTGGTACTGAATCACATGCCAATACAAAAGCCCAAATTCATCCCAAACATGGATAAAAGTAGCACATTCCCAAGAGAAAACAATAAATAGAATACCAAAAGTAATTTACCTTTTCAATGTTTTCCATCATCACCCCTTTAACTTCTGAAACTTGAGCTTTCACCTTTGAAAGCTTGCTAATCTCCTCCGGATGATCCACACAATATTGCATTTGCTCCTTCAATTTGGGCCTAGGTTGTTGAAATCACGCCGAACAAAGTTATTATCATCCACTAAGAAATTAAGGAATCTGGAAATTGAAGAAGAAAACTAGGAGATAAAGAATAATTACCCAAACTCTCTATTCAGGCTGCTGGCAACAGCTGTAGCAGCCTTTCCACCACCATATTTCTTCGTAAAATCATCTTTAATTCGCTCAAGAAATGCCATAGGAAGCTGTCGTCCAACAGATTCAACAGCCACAACACAATATGCTATCATTCAGAATAACTAGTCATTAGTACACAAAAGATTAAGAAAAAGTATAAGCTCTGGGCAAGCAAGACAAGAGCAATAACCATACACTTGTTCAAAAGAGCACATGCTCAAGCATTCAAACAAAAATGCAGATCCTAAACATGGTAAGCTAATAATAAACAGAAAAGATAACATGAATCCTGTAAAATTAATGAGTGAATGATCTTTGCAAACCCTGTCCGCTCAAAATCCACCAGTCGGAATCCACATACTAGATATAGATGATAAAAATGGCTCAGTATTCAAACAACTCACGCCTAATCTAGACGAAATCAATAAGGATTAATTCCTCAACCAAAACTTTGAGATGATGTATATTTGAAAACTCTCGTACGCTGATACACTACTTTCTGAGATTTACCTCATTTAATATTAAAAACATGATTCAGCATGTAACTACAAAACCGATCCAAAACAATTACCAACTAATCAGAACCGAATCAACAAAAGACATTCACAGTCAACCAAGATCTGACCTCACAACAAAACGAAGCAAAACCACATAACAAAACCAAAGTTCCCCTAGAATCTCAAAATATCCATCTTCAAGCAAAACAAACATACAAAAGCAAACAGATATCAAAAGAATCCAACAGAAGAAACGAATCAAATAAAAGGAACAAACAGATCAGACATATATCCGCTTACTAAATCCATCCTCAACAAGATAATTGAAGGTGTGGCCATCGCAATTGTAGGTGAACTTATTGTTGCTGGCAGGGAGCTTCTGGAGGCACTGCGCGGCGATTCCGGTGAAGTTCCCGGTGAACTCGGTGTATTCCGCCAGGATCACAGTCCCACGCGCCACAAAGCTGTAGATCAACGACTGCTGGCCCATCTCTACTACTCCTCTTTCACTCCCCGATAAACCCTAGACCAAGCCTCTGTATGAAAGGTATATAGACTGTAGTTTTTGTATTTATTGACCGTAGAATTCGCAGAGAGAAGGGAAAATGGGAAAGAGGCGAAGGAGTTGGATATTTATATGGGAAAGCCTAGAGAGAGAATAAGAGAGGCGAGTTTTGATTTTCTAGAGAGAGAAAGTGAGAATTTTATTGCCATTTTGTGAAACGCTTAGAGGGAAATCTTTGGTGTGAGCTGCTAAACCATCGTTGTTCTTGTGGAGCTAGTGAAATTACGAATGTGCCCTCCACGCCAGGAGTTTGCCAGCTGCCACCGCGGCCTTTTTTTGAATTTTGCAGACAATAGCTGCCGTGGTTTTTAATTTTTTTAATATTTATTTATTTATTATTATTATTATTTGTACTCGAACCTTGGATTGATCTGTTTGCAGGATATAGTATAAACTGTGCATGTTTTCAAATCGTCGCACTTGTTAAACTCAGCGAACAATAGTTGCTATATTGTTTTGTATTTGTGTCCTTTAACCATAAAATAATATTTTGGTTATTTCTTAAAATATTCTTGTTATTTAATTTTTATTTTAAAAAATCTAGTTAGATTCCCCATCTAAATAATTCACATATGTTATGATTATAATTATGTTATAAGTAAATTAAAAAATTTTCTCCACTAATCAGATAAAAGAATACTAAATTCAATTTTTTTTGGAGTAATAATATGATATTTACAGTGAAAATTGTGTCTCTTTAAAATAAAAACAAACAATGCCTTACTTCCAAAATAATTCATATCACCACCTATCACCCAAAATGTAGACAAACATGAAATGTCAATTTTATTTTGGCTATTTAGGGACTTCAAGTGATACAATGAGCATAATATAATATTATTATAATACATTTCTTATGAAAAAAGTGAAGTACAAACTCAAAATACCTCAATAAGTTCGTTAAATTCTCTTTATCAAAAGCAAAAGTCATTTTACTAAATATTCTCTAAAACGCTTTGCAATAACTGAAAAATGAAATTTGGTAGTAAAAAATATTGCCAAACTAAGGTTTAATTAAGTTGAGCCAACTGAGCATGAAAAGTTTTCGAACTAACCTATAGAAACATGATGCAGTTAAAATCAGCATATTAAGCTCAAACGTTCAAAAGAACTTTAAGTTAATGCAACCTTGAGCTCAACAAATTTTATTCAATAAAAAACTTTACAAAATTTAATTATTTTTATTAAAATTGCTAATATAATATAATATATAGTATCATGATGCATATACATAAATATTTGTAATATATATTAATAACATAAACATTAAAGTTATATTCAATCACGATTCAATCTCACAAATCGCAAATATAAATACAAATGGCTCGAGATAAAACTCGAGCATAAATCAAGATAACTTATGAGCCTCGATTCATTTGCACTCCTCTATTACACGCCTGCCTTTTGTGAACGAAGAATTTTAATATAATTGACATTCTGAAAGTAGAGCCATCAACAAATTTAAAGATTGGTAATTTGATAATTTGATTGGACTGTGGTGACATACTAATTATGACCTTGACATTTAGCAAATTTGAAATACTCTTATAATTACACCCTCTTTTTCTTTTTAAAATAATTAACTCATATAATTACCCTCACAAATAGATTGATATTTTGTCGTATTCCTTTTTTTTTTAATTAAAAAAAGTCTTAGTTTTGGTCATTATCATTTAATTCCCTCCAACCTTCACAGATCACCCGTCATGTCCTAGTCTTGTCACCCTTTATTATGCATGTAGATCATGAAATTTGAAATTCATTCCAATTGTATCACAATAGACTTAAAAATATACACATATATATATATATTTATAATTTATAATAAAGTATATTTTAAATCAAATAACACTCCATTATCTAGTACAATTTGGTGTTCCTCCCATGTCTCCCTATATGTATTTTAATATTAATTGATATTTAATAGGAAATTATATATTTTTTTAATTTCTCTCGTTCGCATAATTTTTTCAACTTATTATTTGAATAACAAATGTTAACAGTGATAATATTAACATTTGTACAATTACTTAAATAATAAATGAATCTGAAGTAAAAAATAAGGATTGAACTCTTATTTCAAAACAGTATTTCATTTCATATTTCATACCTTAAAATACATGTCATATATATTATATTTATTTATTACTAAATATTTAACATTAATTTGTTCCACGTAATGTAAAATCCTTAATTTTTAAAGAAAAGCAAGAAAAAATAAATAAATTGTTTGTGAATATTCTATAAATAGAATTATACATTTACAATTAGGAGAAGTGGTGTGTTAATTTGGTAGAAATTGATACCTACCAGTCCCAATATTTGCTTTTCTATCCATTCATTTTTCTTTTTTATAATTGACCCCTAACCTGCCCTGGACATTTTGGTCTTTGACAAAATATAGTTATCTAGAAGCTTTTGACTAATCAGCAAATTATAATATAATCTATTTTGCTAAATTATATCTAGTACTTATCTAGATAAACCTAGAAATACTTACCTATTTGAATTTTTGTTGATGGTAAGATTAATTTATATAGAAGATAGTCATGAAATAATGATTATTCAATTTCTACCTAATCAAAATTTATAAATAGGTTAGACAAGGTGTATTTCATCTTGGCCCCTCAATTATATGCATATAACATCTTGTACCCTCAAATTATTATGTGCGTATATATTCTGCCTGTAACTAAGAAAATATTCAATTTCATCCTGCTATTATGAAAGATTATCTCAAAGTTTAAATATGGGATTTTAATATTTTTGCTTAAATTTCTTAATATAAATAATTAAGTAAAATTAGAATATAACTAACTTTTCTATTATTTTGATGTTTTTAATTTACATATTCACTTTATTCTTAATTGTAACTATAATTTTTTATCTGAAAACTTAGGAAAATAATTTCCTAATTTCTAAGAGAATAATATCTTCGTGTAGAAAACATCTTATCCTAAACATTAACCCTTAAAGAGGTCGAATTGATTAGACTAATTAATTGCTTTATACTATTATGTTCAACTAATATTATTAATTTGGCAATTGCTTTTTTAAAATATTTTGTTAAAGAAAAATGTAAAAAAATAAAAGATAATTACCTCTACAAACCCTAAGGTTTGGCATAACACCGAAATACCCCACAACATTTGGATAATTATTATTACACACACTACCGTTAGTTTATCATGATGTATGATTATAGTTTTTCCCTCTGAGTTAATGCATAATTATAACTACACTTTCTTGTTGTACGAGATGAGGGGTTTACGTACAATACTTCATGATTTTTCGGAAGATGTAATTGTAATTATTAATTAACTAAATTAACAATAGGGAGTATAATAATAATTATCCAAAACTCAGAAAATATTTTCATAATTATGCCAAATCTTATGAGTGTTATGGTAAATATCCCTATATATAGTTGTGGGGAATGAATTGAAACTTTTCTCAAAAAAAATTTATCCATGATATGTGGGTCGATTTCTAATCCACTCACCTAGGGCTGTTAATGGAGCGATTGTTTGTCCAAATCCGATCCGATTTTTAGGATATTTAAATATCTTATGGATAAAGTCCGGTTATAAATATTCTTAATTTGAAATAAATGGACCGATATATAATTAACAATCTGATCCATTAAGTATCCAAATTCAATATTGTTAATAACTAATATAAGTATATATATATAAAATAAAATATAGGAAAAAATAAATTCAAAATTTTTATGATTTGATTTTATTTAGATTTTTATCTAATAAAATTAAATGACTACATGTACTTTAATATTGATACTATATATTATTAGCTATATCTTTAATGTTAGTTCCTTATAATATGTGATTTTTCAATTATATTTATTTGTATGAATAATAATATGAAAAATTATTTATTTTGTTATTTTTTTTATGAAAATAGAAAAGCATAAGCAAAAAGATCCTTTATTTTCTTGGGTTCAGACTTCGAATTTTTATTAGATTGGATATAGATTTGAAAACTTTTGTCGAATTTGAATTCGATAACAAAAATAAAAATTCTATAAAAATCAAATTCGATAACAAAAATAAAAGTTCTATAAAATCCGAATCCCATAAGAATTTTACTAAATGGATTCGGACCCAATCCGTTTACAGCACCCTGTTGACCCATTATTCTTCCTGCAGTACTCCCAATCTCGAGACTAAAAATGTCCAAACAACCAAACGAAACCTCAAATGTGCAGCTGTACCGTCCTAAAACTGAAATTATCGCATTTAATCCTTCCCCATCTTCAATCTGAGTCCCAGATTTTTCTTCTTTCTCTACTCGACGAAAAAGCAAAAGAAAAGGAAAAAAAAAAAAGAAGAAGGAAAAAGTAGAAAAAGGAAAGGGAAAATGAATGGGGGATTGACAGTATGCCCAAAATCCTATTCAGTAATTTCAGCTCCTCGTATCCCGTCGGTAACCCGACAACGTTCTTGTTCTGTAATCCCACGTGCCTCACGTGGCACTCCCTTGTTTCATTCTACCCTCAAGCCTGTTTCATCTGGGTTGCTTGAATTTTCAAGAACTGATTTGAGGTGTAAGAGTACCGGTGATTCTGGTACGATTCTTTGTTCTGCTTAATATTTTCGTTTTATTTTTGTTTTTTATTAGTGGGTTTGCTTTATTTGTGTTCGTTTTGTCTAATGTTGTTGTTTTGTGGGAATGTTCGATTTATGTCATGTAATTCTTGTTGTTGGTTGAGTTGACCCGGCATATTAGTGTCCATTTTCGTCTGAGTTGAAATGTTGGAATTGAAATTGGAAAATCTGATTTGGGTTGGAAAATACAGCACCTGACTAGTCTACTTTCTTTGGATCTTCAAGGCTGAGTATACGGGTAGGGTCTACACCCGAAACCACGAGTACGGGTAGGGTCACTTGGACCATTCCAAACTTGATTTAGTACAACAGTTTAGAGTAGGGATGCGAACGAACTGAGCCGAATTGCATGCTCGACGACATTTTGAGCCAAACTTGAGCTGAATAATTTCTGTTGTAGCTCACGGCTCGCGAGTTCCTTGATATATATATATATATATAGAGTTGGAAATGATTGAACTATTCGTAAAATAATTAAGTTTGTTGAGCTCAAGCTCAAGGTTATAGCTCGAACACAATAAAATAAGAGCTTGAACTCGAGATGTCTCAAATGAATAATCGAGCCAAACAAACCGACCAAGCTCGAGCTGCATTTACCTCAGTTCATCGAACTCAAACCAAATATGTTGAAGGCTTGGGTCAGCTCGACTCATTTGCATCCCATTGTAAAGAACAACAAAGTGTTAGAAAAGTAATTGGTAATGGTGTGTTTCTACCAATGAACAATTGTGGAGCTATTTATACTGAACATCCATGCATCAAATATGTGTGTTGGTCTTATCTCGGCCATTGTCTCTTGAAAATAGATGAACCTTGTTGTGCCTATACGGAACTATTTGTTTATACCAGCACCCCAACATCAGGTAAAAATAGATATGTGTTCTTCAAAATGACGACCTTTGATGGGTTTCATATCATGGTTTCGGGTCATATTGACTGCATTGATCCGACGGCCGAGTAAGAATGCATGTACTATGATGTGATGGCACTTCAAGGAAGCTTTGGACTAAGATGTGGCCTTACTTGGATGAGACACAAACAAAGGATGCCATCGGAAGCCACGAGCCTAGCATGCTTTATCTGTTTATATCAAGTGGTGTTACTGAAATTTGTGAATGTTTTGAAGGGCAAACATGTCATTTTCATATCGATATGAGGATCTCTCACAATACTTATTTAATCCTTTTGCAGGTGAGAATGAGAGCAGGACAGTTTTAGATGCATTTTTCTTGGGGAAGGCTCTTGGAGAAGCACTCACCGAGCGTATAGAGTCGAATGTGGGCGAATTTCTTAGCATAATAGGCAGATTTCAAGCTGAGCAACAAAAGCAAATACTAGAATTCCAGGTATGTTATGCATAATGTGATGGATTTAGTAAGAAAATGGTTTATTTTCACGTTTTGATGATTCCTCTTGAACTAAAATTATGTTTGAGTAATTTTATATTTTGCCTATGAAACCTTAATTCGTTGTCATGCTATCTAGCTTTAGTTAAGGGGGTGTTTGGGTGAGCTTATAAGCTCTCTCAAATGTATTATAAGATGTTTAAGGGCTTATAAGATATTATGAAGTGTGTGGTAAAGTTTTTATAAAAAAGGATTTTATTAACTTTTGAATTAGATGTTAGGATCTTATAAGTTATAAGCTCTCTCTCTTTTTCTTTCTTTGTTTTATTTATTATGAAAAAAAAGGTATGGGGTTTCTAACTTATTTTTAAAATCTTAACATACAACTTAAATTTTAATTATGTTACTTGTAAATTTGCTATTACTAATATCTTATAAGCTCAAAAATTTTATTTTATACAAACACTTTAATAACTTATCGTTAAAATCAGATCTATGTTATAAGCTTAAAACCATGTTGTAAGATGTAAGAGTGTATAAGTAACTTATCTTTAAAATCATATCCGACATGTTATAAGCTTTAAAATCATGTCATAAGTAGTGTTTGCAACTGCTTTAAAATAAGCATTTTTCAACTTTTATATGAAATTTGGTTGTTTTCCAGTGTTTAGAAGTAGTGCTTCTGGTTTTATTTCCTTAAGTAGAAAAAAGCTAAAAGCTAAGGAGCAACATTTACCAACTTTGTTCGGCCTATCAATACTTTTAATGTCTATTTTCATATGCTATCTACTTTCAAAGTGATCTTATTTGCAAATTCTTCGACTTTTTACTTCATAAGAAACAAAAATTCTCGCAAACACTTGCAAATGCCTCATAGTTCATACGATGTTACTTCTTGCTTTTACTTGCTTAAAGGTAACTTAGAATCACTTCGTTCTTTTTCCTTCCATTTTCTACAAATCATCCTTTTGAGTTACTTTCGCCTATGGCCACGCTAGAGTTATATATACCTGCATTTGTAGGAGGAGGTGCTCGAAAAAGCTCGACGAGCCAAAGAGCAGGCGTCGAAGGAAGCCTTGGAAGCACAAGGAAGAACTTCCAAGTCCACTTCATTAGACATATCAAGAGTTGATGGTGTTTCAGAAGTCACATCCTCAGAGCCAAAGATTACCAAAGAAGACCCTCTTATGGGGCTACTAAATCAAGATTGATTGTTAGGTATTACATCCTTGTACCAAAATGTTCTCAATTGATCCTTTCAAACAATAAATTATGAAATACCTTGTCCTAAAAATGATCAAGAAATCATGCACCTGTCAAGGATCTTTTCAAGCTACAATGATATGTTTCATGATGTGGGTTGATAAACACACACATACTTACATACAAAGTAAATCTCATGTCCCAATCGACTTAAAAAAAAAAAAATAGATTACTCTTAAATTTCCAACAATGCCTAGTGATTATTGAAAAGTATGACAAAAGCCTCTTATATTATGTTTGGTACAAGGATTTTGGTGAGTGGTTTTTGAACAAAATTAAAGATCTTGGTTGATTCCTATTAAAAGTATGGTTCCCTGACATTGTGTTTTACACAAGAATTTTAGTGAGGAAAAGAAAAATTATTTTTACTTGTTCGGTTATTTAGGAAAACACCAAGGAGAGAAAAACTTGAGAATGATTAGAAAAATGAAGGAAAAGTTTATTAGTTCTCTCTCTTTTTTCATTACATTATGAATTTTATTCTCATTGTTTCTTTCCTCAAATTTTTTAAATAATGAAACAAACTTGAAATTTCATATTTCTTCCCTCCCCCGACCCCCCCACAACATTTTCATTTCCTTATCAAAATTCTTAAACCAGATTGTCAGTGGAAGTTCTAGTTTATCACACATCAAATGTATGGGCACTTGATGTAGCTAGCTTTTAAGGCAATAGTTATGATTTTTCGAAATGAAGAAAAAATGGTGGAACTGTTGGAATGGAATGAAAATGGTCTTTTCCTTTCCAATGTTCCAGTATTAAACAATTTTTATTGAATTAATGTTCCAAATCAATAAATTTGGGTTGACAGAAAAATTTAATACTTTAAACTAAAAGAAAGTGTGGGATGGTTACTATAGTTCTGCGTTATTGCAATGAAACGGGAACTGTAGCCTTTGTTTCCACAACATGACCATTCCTGTGGAGCATGGATGTGGCTTTCCTAAGGATCGTGAAACATATTTTGGGATCCTCCTCGTCTTTGGGTTTCTTATTGGGTTCCTCGATTTCTTGGCTTCTTCGGCTTTCTTTTTGTGGTAATCCTTACCCCTTCTCACTATCATGTACTTCTTCACATGGTTTGCCGGAAACGGTGAAAAAAGAATGGAACAATCAGATTGGAATAAATATAGTCCAAACTGAATTAATATTCCAAACTGATAATATAGCTTAGAATAGGGTGACAATCCGATTTATTGGACTATCGTGATGGAACAAAACAGAATTGATTGGAATCGGTGATTCTTACATGTTTTAATATTTATGCTCTTTTTTTTAGAAAAAATAAATACTTTAAATTAAAAAAAAAAGAAGGTGTGGAACAGTCACGACCATTTTGTAACATTGCAATGAAATAAGAATAGTAGCCTCCGTTCGGGCATCTGTAACTGTTCCTCTTAACCATGCTTCTTCATCAACATTGCTCTTACTCTCAAATTTCCTTAATTACGCCAACAAATATTAAAAAACACACACACACAAAAAAAAAAGAAGAATATTACTAATTATACGTATAGTGAAGGTGATTATGAGTTCAACTTTACTGTACTTTTGCTGCTTTTCAGGGGTCCCCAGGGGGGTCGTTTCAGAATAGAGGAAGGAATGCGGGTCGGGTGACAAAAAGTTAAGGGTCGGATCAGAAAGGGAGCGGGAGGGGAGGAAAAAATATGGGGTGAGAGAGGCTCGAACTCTCGACCTCAGGATCACTCAGAAGCTATGAGACCTACGCGCTAGCCAACTGCGCCACCACCCCGTTTGTTTCAAAGTGTCAAAACCGTAATTTGTAATGTGATTTTGTTGATTTAAAGGATCTGCTACTTCTTTTGAAAGTCCAACTCGTTACCCTCAATCTTCTCAAAGTCCAACTCGCTACCAATATAATTTTAAAAAAACAAAAATAACGATAAAATTTGAAATTGATAGGTTGAATTTGTCAAATCAATATTTGAAATGGGGTAAATTTTATTCCAAATAGGAGTTTGGTGACTTAAGGATTATATAAGACTAGCTCTAGAGCTCCTTTGCCATCCCTAATTGAAATTCAATTAACCCCTAGATAATATGACTTTTGAACAAGTCATTGCCTCTTCTTTCGGCTGCACGGGTTAGAGATCATCTGAAGATGATCGATTTCCTAATGGCTTTGTTTTGGGGGCATATATCATACTTTCATCAAAGCTATAAAATAACCCAGTTTTTCTTTTTATCTCCTGTTACTGGGTTTGCTCGCTTTTATACATTTCCTTCCTAACAAGTTTTTTGCTATCATCATTTAGATGCAATGGCACTACTTCCATCTTTTTATAGTGGAGGTTCAAGGTTCGAGTCCCACTGACAGCGTGTGGGTGTGTATCTACCGTATGGTAGTATTTTTTCACCAAATGATTGTTTGAATTATTTAGATTGTATTTAGTTTTTTTTTTTTTTTTTTTTTTCAGATAAGAGATTACATTCGATTATACATTAATATCATTGTAAGAATATATTTTGAAGACCACATATATGACGAAATACAATATGAATAATTTAAACTATTATTTAGTGGACAAAGACTACCAAATGATAGATAAATACCCACACGCTGTTGGTGAGACTCGAACCTTATACTTCCACTATAAAAAGGTGGAGACGGTACCACTACATCTAAAGGACGGTGACGATTGTATTTAGTTATATATGTGATTTTTAAAATATATTCTTGCAATAATATTGATATATAATCAAATATAATCGTTTCTCTAAAAAAAAAAAAAACAAATCATTTCCTTTCAATCTTACAATTATGTTCTTGGTACTTAAACCCGAATATAACTATGCGCCAAGGGCCGCCAACGAGAAATTAGGGGTTAAACCTACTTTCAATAAAAACAATTATAATATTAGGCCAAAAAATTAAGTGATGATATGGAAAAAATGTCATTGATAATATAATATATATTTAATAACAACTTTCATTTTAGCACTAGTAATATCTTATAAGTTACAATAATTTTTATTTTGCACAATACAAATCAATATGACAAAAATTAGCATTTTAAACTTGTTGTTACTGATAATTAATGACAATAAAAATTATCAATATAGTTTGTGAGAAGATTTTCATAGTTACCGAATTATCATTACACATACATTATTAATTATCAATAACAACAATTTAAACATGATTGGGCTAATATTTGGAATGGACTTCCTTAAAGCATTTGGGCCTGCAGAGG
>JACFYI010001385.1:900558-931116 GCA_014898755.1 Handroanthus guayacan | reverse complement strand
AAGATGAATACTGGTGAATAAGTTGAATGCTTGTGCATTGCTTATGTGACTGTGTTTGGTGGGATTTCTGTAATGTTTTGCACTGCATGTTTCAAATTTAGTAGTCTTTTGCATTGTTGGTGGAAGTGAAATGTGTTTGGTGAATACCTGTTAACTCTTGAGTTTTTTACAACGATACAAGACACTTAACAGATGTTGAAATGCTTGACATCCCCTATCTTTCATCTGACTCATATTAATTATCCCATTCAGCCATCAGGTTGCCGAAATTAGTTTCACTTTTTGGTTACCTCTAAGTCTTAAGGAAGTGAATGGGCACCCGCTATATTGTAAGCAAGTATTCTAGCTAATTCAATGTTGATCCAAGCAAAAAGTGAAATGAGAATGTCTTGTTTCTTGGGCAATTATTCAGCATTCCAGCGTGAAATGTGATGGTTGTTGAGTGTGTGTTCAATTACAGAATGGGATTTCTTTTATTCTCTTTACTGCTAAAGTAGTGTTGTTTTATGTAGATTGAATCATTTTGTGGTTTATTAATTTAATCTCTTAATGTTGATGATTTTCTAGGTGTTAATTTGAAAGCTTCAGAAAATTGTGCATTTTCCAAATGTACACAAGCCATGGAATGTTCTGATCACTAGCAAGAAAGCCCTTGCCAATGGCAAAATATGTGGCTATTCCGTCCAATGTTAAGCTGCAAGTTCATGGCAATGTCTTAGAAGAGCAAGTGTTTCTGGCCAGAGCTTCCTATCTCCCTGCCAGAAGGTTTCACTTACTCCATTAACTTCAGTGATTTAGTTGCAAAATCTGAGGGATTGTTTAATATTTACAAATTTTCTTGGGATCACTTTGAATTAACTTGAAATTGAAAACTAGATTCTACGATGCTAAGAATTTTCTAGGAAAAGCCCATGTGATGTCTTCATCGTGCGTCAGCCATGGCTGAAACACTTGTCAAGGAGGACCTTTAGGAGAACCGAGAAAGTAAAACAAAAAAGATAAAAGTTGGATGTGGTGTAGAATGAGTTTAGTGTTTGAACATTTTCCATTATTCTATCTTCCCTCCAGTCCTTGGCAATCCTTGCCATACTGGATGACTATCCATTGGGTTCAGCATAACTTTACATGGTTGGACTTCTTATACCAATTTCATACTTTCCAAAACATATTGGATCATGTATATTTTTTGTTTTTCAGATAAGTGGATCATATTTCTTATCATGTCATACAATCTCATACTTGCTTCAGTTTTCACCTTGATTGCATATGTTTTCCCTTTACATGTATATCTGCATGATTTTGTAGACCTGTGGTCCATTAGTCATGTTTTATATTTGAATTGCCCCATCATATCTTTATAATGTCCTGTCTGCTAGTGCTACATGTGCATCTATGAAATAAAATATAGGGGTAAATAATAGGGTGCCAGTAATAGCTTAACCGTCTTAAAGCATGGAGGTGTTTGCTGCAGTAACTCTTTACATTTTTACTTATCTGTATCCCCTCTTAGGAGCTTCTATCGTGGAAGTTGTAAATTGAACCCTCTTTCACAATGGAAAGCGTGCAAGCTCATTGCGTCTCACATAAGAATCCTGAATGGAAGTCCAAAACAGGAGACTCCCCCAAGGTGCTGTTGCTTGAGTGCCCTGGCAACTGCTGATAGTGCAATTACATATGAGTGGGTTCCTTTTGTGGACCAAGTCCTCCTTTTAGCAAGTATAACTCTTGCATATATGGCTGGAGTAATTCCTGCTGAGAAGTCCCAGTACAATAATCAAACAAGCATGCCCCTTCTTGATGTTGTCCCTGAAAACTCTTCCTCCTCGGGTAGGTAAGGAAGGTTAGTGGCTGAAGTCTCATTACGGTTTGCAATTATCTCTATCTATCTCAAGATAGAAGCATAGAAGATAATAAAAGAGTTCCATTACTGAGATATTGTTTTATATAATTGCAGTGGAATGATAAATGATGATGAAGTTTGCTTGCAGTTTGCCTGGGACGTTGTGAAAGGCAAGCTCAGGGATTCCTTATCTGCTGTCCAAAATGGGGTAAATTTAAGTGAAAGAATTGGTGAATTCAAACAAAATTCTGCAAAACAGCCTTCAAGTTTGTCTGCTGTTGCTGAGGGTCCCAGAATAAGACTGCTGTGGGCATCATTTCAGTGGCTTAACAAAGAGGCAGGCACTTCGCATTGTTTCTTTAGACTTTTTTCAGTACCTTTGTCATGTTGTTGGGAGGGGTAACTTTTTTCTCTATGAATATTCACGGAATGGAGCGTAAGCCTTTTCTTAGAAGTCAGGTACGAGGAAAAAGGAAGATCCTAAGACAATGCTAACGAGAGGTTAATGTTTATATTTTTAAAAATTATAAGGCCTCATGGGAACATCTTCTCCCAAGTAGAGGCACTTTCTCTTTTGATATTTTCCTGCTATGTGACACGCATAAAGCATACTTATAAATTCATGTCTTAAATTTTCTTCTACCTCTACCTATAAAGGTTTGAAAATTTTTTCCTTCAGGTGGCAAATATCTCCGAAAACTCAGCTATAAAGTCAGCAAATGATTTCTTGGCTGTCTTTGCTGAAATTATTCAAAACTGCTGCCAGCCTCTATGCATGGCATGGCTGGAAGAGGAGCTTCACCTTATCTCCAGAAAACCTGACAAGGCATGTTGCCTACTTCAAAAATCATTGGAACACAATATAGTTATGTAAAGTACTTGAAAGAATGGAAAACTAGGAGCACTAACTATCAATTTTGCTTGTATCATCTCTCTCAGGAACTTCTTTCACTGGCGCAAATTAAGTTAAGTGGATATGAGAGCATAATTCAAAATATCAGAAAGTCAGGAAAGGAGCATCTATATGCTGAGTTGGTATATGCCCTTAAATTTGGTTCTTCCAGGTAAAAAGAATTCTGTTTCTGCTAGCACTTTTGATAGTTGACCTGTTTTTATGTGTTTCCAACTGGTTTCTACTCTGGCTATATTTTCTTCTGAACTTCTAGATGTATGTTTTTCCAGTTTTTCTTTTGAACTTTCTGATCAGCATCTTATTTACTTCCTCCAAATGGATTAACAATAAGAAAAGAGGTGTCAACATAAAGAGTTGAAAGAAATATTGATGACATAAGCAGGAACAGGTTGATGTGACGAACTACTTGTGATGAAAGGTTTGGGAACATCCATGATTTGTTAATATATGATCTCAATGGCTGTGTTAGTTTTGGATTCCTAAAGCTTCAATTCTTCAAATTCTTCATGTATTGTGTCTTTCCAGTTCTGTTTAGAGGAGTCTTTGCATATTTTTCTCTCCTATTTCATGTTTAAATCAATTAGTGCAGTACCATAAGATCTAATATCTTTTACTTGATATATATTTTGATGCATACAATCATGACTAATGGCTAGACCAAGAAGCATGATTTTGGAAATTCTCCGTCAAATGCTTCATTCCAATAAGCACAACTGTCTTTGTGTATCTGACCATGCTCTTACAAGATCCTTAATGTACCTATATTATTTATCGACAGGAAAGGTGGCTATTACAATAGCAGCTTGTTTATCCAGCACGGAGTAGCTATATTAGAAGATTTGCTGATCACATTAGCAGATAGCATTGCAAGCATGTACTTGGAGCTTATATCTGTGGATAGTAGCCTGTCCAATGAAATGAATAACCTCGGTCTGAGCTTGTGTACCCTGTCCACCAGAGCACTTCAAAGATTGCGCAATGAGGTATAACTTTACCTTATCTTTCTTCTCATTCTGGATTGTCTTGTCATTTTCTTTGAGTACAGCAACAAACATACCCTGACTTGACGATAAAGAATGTGGTTAGAAGGATTAGAAACTTGAAAATTCTTAACTCTTCGAACACGTGATGCAAGATACATTTATATTCTGGACTTCATTCTCGCAAGAAAGTGGGAAGAGTATGAACTATATTAAATGCCTGCACGATGTACATATGTTGGGATACACGTAATTTAAAAAATCTTTTTACAATGAGTATTTCTTGTAGAGTTGTTCCTTTCCTGATTGAGCAAAGTGTATTCTGTGAAGCATGAGATTTGTGTTTATCAGGACTGGAGTTTGCATATTGGAGATTATTTTGGAGGACAGCATTTCTATATAATTTTCGCTCTCTTTACCTAAAGACACGGGTTACTTCTTGTTCACACTTTCTATTACTACTGCAGTTCTAAATCGGTTGTATAACTATCTTGTATGTGAAACACGTAGAATAATGACTATCCTTGATGAGTACTGTAAGGCATATATAGTAGACCAGCAAGACTAAATCTTTTAGTATCAAATATTCAGGATGGGGATTGATGTTCATAGAGCTGTAATATCGGATATAATCCGATGTATGGTAAAGAAGGGTACATGCCAAAGTACATGTGTCTTCGTAAATTTTAGCTCTTTGACATATCATGAAAAGCAAGGGATCTCTGGTCGACAGGTGGCATTGTACCGATGGTTGCATCAGAACATGGCTTCAGTGGTATCTATGTATGAAGATCGGTTTGACCTTTGCACACTTAAAAGCCAACTCATTCAGGAATCCAATGGCAGTGGGGCTGATAATTTTGGTTGGTGGAAGAAGCTTAGCATCAGGAGATCAGGATCCATATCATCATCATCATTGTGTTTTGTTGTGATCGACCACGTCTCCGTCCCTGTGAAAAGGACCAAGGAATTAAGGGCCTTGACTGGATGGTATGTGCTTCTATATGCATTTCACTTTTCTTTTCGTTTTTTTTCTTTTTGTGAAATTAGTGCAGTTCACAATTATTTGTGTGTGGTTATTTGATATAAATATTTTGATTCCCTTCATTGTCACATGTTCTTTTAGTTTACGGTACCAGTTGTATCTTAAGCTTTCTGATGAAGACATTTCTGTTGAATTTTGAAAATTCCACCCAGCATTCGAGTGCAGACTGATTTTGATCACATGATGTATTTTTGATAAGGTGGAGGTTCTCACCTGGCTGAATCATTTAAATCTCACCTAGTTATGCTTGCTAATTTTTCCCTGACCCCCCAACCTACACCACCACCATCAAAGATGCAACTAACACTAAAATTAAGTAAACCTAATTTTTGGACTCAAAGGAAAATTATGGTAATTTGCTATTAAGTCCAAAATTGTTGAAGTGCAGGTGTTTTTGCTTACCTTCCATCTCCTGTATTTCTATGCTTACAGTTAAGAAGTAGGTCTTCAAAGATCCTGCATGCATTGCTATCAAGAGAACACTTTCTATGAATAGATGCAAAGAAGAAATAGGATAATTGAGATTTATTATTGGGACATTCTGGACTTCGAGACAATGGGTTGCTGACGACTTTTGATCTGATTATGTTGGTCATTTCTTGCACTTGTATCTGTAACCTTAGAATCCTCCGCTGTCATTTTATGATATGATTAAATTAATTTACCATTTTTCTGTAACATGTTATATAACTTCTCCAAATTTTCTATAACCTTAGAGCCCTAAGGAGTAAGGACCGTGTTCCCAGAAATTTTAAGTTAAAGTTTGGTAGTCTCTTTCTGTTGCAGGAGGTACTACTTTAGCCTCTTCCTTGAACTGGCGGATATCACCATGCCCTTTGTAAGAACGATTGTTGCTAAAGTCAGTGATGCCATCTCATTTTTCCTGGTCTGCTTGATAGGAAGGTCACTGGGGCTAATCTACTCTGGAATTAGAAACTCCTTAACTCGGAAGTAAGGTATAAATAATATCCTGGGTTGCCTGCTGAGTTTCCATCCAATCTCTGACCATCATTATTTTGAAAATGATATGATGAAAACCACTTTGACGAAAGTTTGTCCTATGCCAGTGAGGAGCCCTTTCATTTATCAATATCTGTGGTCCCAAAGCTTATTTGAAGTGATTTTTGGCTTAGATTCTCTGCATGTCACAGAATCTACAACAGAGTAATGTTTGATTTGAGTAGCTGGAAGAATTTGTATTATTTTCATCACTTAGTTTCATTCGTGTGTATTTCTCATTCCAGTAAGAGAACCATATTACCTATAATCTTCGCAGCACCTGTGATGTCAAAAAACATAATTAGCGTATTTAGACAACCTCATAGGTAAAACCCATGAAAATGTGTGCATGATCATATATATATATAGACGGGTTTTGACCAAGTTTGTTGTTCATTTAGGCGAGGTACATCGAAATGTAAATGACATGTGGGCTGTATCTTAGGTAATGTTTGTGGACCACTACATATAAGCTGAATGGTAATATTACCATGTTTTATTGCGAAAAATAGACATAAAACGCGGTTTCCTTTTTGTCCAAGGACCACCAATCGATGAATGGCACCTTTGCTAAAAGAAACAAGAATGAAAATGAGTGTTGAATCCTTGGGAAGAGCTTAGCAATGGGAATGGAATATGTAGCCTAGATTAGATTTGAATAATCACTCATGCAAGTGAAAGCCATATTCCTTTGACCTGAAAAGTTTGATCAAGGTAATAAGATATTGTGTAGGATAATGAGGATTTAATATTCAATCGACCATTATTGCTTTATGCTTAGGCAAAAAGTGTTGTTTACTTTATCTGTATAATTAATCTTTATAATCTTTCTTTTTTGAATTGTTTTGTGATTTCATGTCTTTCTATCCCTGTGAAAATGGAGGTTTCAGGAGCATCCTAAGGGAAAAATCTGGGTTTTTGCTGATTTGAATTATTTGGTGTGGAAAGCAATGGTGGGGAACATGAGAAAACGACAGGCAATAGCTACTAATTCTTTCTAAAAGATCACAAACACAAAAGTACATTTCAGAAGATAATCCTCTTTGGGCCCCACCTTCTTTGCACAACATGAACGTCTTTTCTAAAGAAACTTCTTAATTTACCCCTAATCTATTCTTTGCGTTCCCATTTTCTCTAAAGTGAGATCTCATAGTTTGGATATTCATTTCTGTTTTACTTATGTAAATCGAGAGAGAGAGAGAGAGAGAGTGTGTGTGTGTGTGTGTTTACGTGATTAGGTTTATTTATATCATGTTATTCAACTAGGTATGTGTTTAAGTTAATTATGATTTATTAGGTTATATAAGTATTTTACTTTATAATATTATCATATTCTCATTCATTGATTTACAATATACTCATGTACATAATGTGATATAGCTGACTTGCAATTTGTCCATGGTAGGCTATCATGCTTAATTTGTCTGATTAAGGAGCATAACAGTTGATAAAAAAGTGATGGGACATTGTGAGACAAAGATTAGGAGAAAAATTTGCCATGATTAAAGGGTAGATGAACAGTCACAATCACAACAATTTGTCTTTACATTTCTGGGACTGTAATTACAACCTCGGCTTGTTATGTCTATACTATCATTGTATAATTATTACTGTTTTACCTAAATCAAGAAAAGAGGGGTGTGTTTCTTTGGTGGGACTTGGAGCCATGCTGCAACAAACCTATATCCTACCAGATTTTAAATGGAGGGAAAAGTAACTTCATTCTGGGTCCTGCCCCAGTTTTGTTTTTCATTACGAGCTGCTTTGTTGCTTTAGTGAAAGTAGCACCGACAACATTGGACTAGTAACTATTCATGCTGATTGAGAAAGGCATCTTCTTAAGAGAGTGATAGATGGAGATTTTGATGAGATTATATGTTCATGTTCTTAGATAGTACATATTGAGATTTTCGCCTGAGAGCTTGGTGTAGAATTTTTGTGCCGTGTGGTGTTTCAGGTATTTATTCCAACGTGTATGGTGGGGTTTTGTCTTAAAAAAGGTATTTTAACAAGCGAGGAATCTAAGTAATACTATTCCAAGTGTCTTGACTTTTTATATGAAATAATGCTAGGTATTACCAAAGTCCCAGAGGAGCCTTTTGGAAGCACCTAGTGATTTCTTTTAATGAATGGTGTTAATGTTGACGACGACATAAATTTGTTGTCAAATGTAGCGGACATAAATTTGTTGTCAAATGTAGCGGCTCAAGCACGTTGAAGTGATAAGTGCATTTGTCTTGAAAAATTATTTCTATGGATGAAATAAGAGACCCAATATATCAATTGTTTCACGTCCTCGATTCATTCAATATGAAACAACTCTCTAGGTATTATCAAACCACTGATCAAGGTAATTGGAAAGAGAAACTAACCATCAATTCCCATATACAACACTAATGACCATATAAATTTGTTATGGAATATTGAGCCCTAATTATATTAATATATTGTCCATGCTATCAAGCACACGATGTGATTTTTGTCTTGGAAAACCTTTTTGATAAATGAGAAGGGAGGATCACAATCAATTATCTCAAGTTGCTCAATTCTTTCAATGCAAATAATATTAGGTATTATTACATTTACTGCTATTAAAATCTTTAGTAATTAAATTGATTTATCTGGCGTAGGTAGAAATTTTCATCACTTGTACCCACTCCAAGCTACCCACGTGTACCTCAGCATTATAAATTAATTGCAATTATTTTGGCATACATTTTGCCCTTAGAAAGGGAGACAAAATATTCAAATTGGGTCCAATTTATCTGGCGTAGGTAGAAATTTTCACCACTTGCATTGTCAGATTATGAGTACCGCTGATGTTTTGTTGGGGGTGATTGGCTTTTGATGACATTATGAACATGTTTTGTGGATTCTTCCTATAATGTTTGTAACTTAATGTCACATTCATCTTTTCTCTTTTTTTTCTTTTTCTTGTACGAAATTAAGAAAAGTTAGAGCTTATTAGCGGACCAAAATCTATGAAAATATTGACTTTAAATGAAAAATAATTCTTTCTTGATAAGATTTTTTAGCTTTATTGCAACTTTTTGTGCACTCGAAACGCCATGGGAACTTGCATATGATCTTAAGAAAAAATTGTTGTTTGTAACAATGTATTAGAGCTCGTGATATATTTATATCAAATTAGGATTGTAAGATGAGTCCGGCTAGTTGGAGTGAATGTGATGCCCTTTTTGCCGTTGAGCTTTTTAAGTTCGAATTCAAATATAAGCCTTTAAAAGTTGGTGCATTTTTTAGTATCTTTTATTATTTTAAACTATATTAACAAATTAAAACATTAGTTCAAGTATGTGTATGATAATAAGGGAAATATTTAGGATAGTTAAAACTACTAATAATTATCATTTTAAGAAATATTTATATATACATATAGAGAGAGAGAGAGAGAGAGTGCGTGTGTGCGCACACCCGCAATAAATGATTGCTAAAGCATCACAATAGTTTAAAGGGATAATTAACTCAGCACTCCTTGAGGTTTGATATAATTACAAAATACTCTATGTTATTTTGGAGGACTACAATAATACCTCTGGCCATTAGTTTAGTTGATAGAAAACTTATATGAAACTTGTATAATATTGCAATTATAACCCCCTAAAAATCTAACATATAATTCATTATAGTATTTCAAGTAGATCACCTATTCAAATGGTCAATTTGTAATATTACAAAAGTTTCCGTTCCATTGAATATTCCATTCAGTTAAACTATAATCATAGTTAGTATTGTTATTTTTAAATTATAGGACATGTTTATGTAATTGGACCAAGCCTCAAGGGATATTGAGATAATTATCCCTCGTTTAGATAAAGATGAGCATCATGGTTGAGTTTAAATAGATCAAATTCAAGCTTAATATTTTATTTTATTTTATTTTTTGAAAAATAAATGTAATCTTGACCATAAAAATTTTCTTAACACTTTCTATCTTATGGTATTTTTTCTTGTAAAGAAGGATGGAGAGGTGACCATAGCAAATAATAAATTATTTCAAATCAAAGTGTCACTTTCCAAAAATTGACTAAAGCATGCATGCATGTATCGCATGGGGCAACTACCAATCCAGCTGCTAAAGATTGAATTAAAGCTACGCAAATATATGTGAAATTAATTAATTTATATATTCTGGAATAAAAGATTTTATTCCATTTTTTCTATTCAACTTTCGTGCATATGTGCTGTCAATTGTACTGCTCTTTTTCTTCTTTTTGTTTTTCTTTTTTTTTTTTTAAAAAAAAAAACTTGTAAGAACATACACGAATGTATGTAGAGGGCATGGATTTTTATGTACGTATGTGGCTTATGTTATGTCTGTGTCATCAATATTTTACTTTACAATAGCATCATATTCTAGTTTAACGGTTTTACTTATATCAACATCATGTATACGATTTATGCGCGTTCATTTAATAAAAAAATTATAGTTAATATACATGAATGCGTTATAGGACAATAAAGTAATAATAGTGGTAAGTACATTGTTATTGTAGTTATAAGTAAATAATACCGAGGGAATTAGAAAATTGGGGGACTAACGGAAAAGAAGACGCGGCAGGATCCAATTTGATCGAAATTAAAAAGTTGTGGCACTAAATGTGATGAAGTGAAAAGGTAGAGAACGAAATGTGATTAAGTGACTTAGTTAATTAAGAGACAGAAATTTAAATATTCCCAATAAAGAATAAAGAATAAAGTTACACAACTCCAAGGGCTTGCTTTGGTTAGGGATGTGACATTTTAAGGATTCACAATTTTCTTGCATTGCAATGTTCTATTATTGTGCCGACATTGTATTGTCAATATGGAAAAAGCATCACCTCAATATTCTATCATCCTTTACTGGACTACAACATCCTGAAAAATATTAATCAATTAAAATCTTAAATTTTTTATTGGCAGATAATCAATCATGTGTCTTACACAAGTATATCGAATACAAGACATGTCTTGGCATTATCCACCTATTCAAGTGGTAAGAGTGCTGATTTACAGATCAGTGACTTTGGTTCAAATCCTACTTGAAATACCCTTTATTCTTATTTCTCCACTCACTATAATTTCGGGGGGAGGGGGGCATACAGGATATGGCTTCACGCATATATAATAGTCTGTCATGCACAGTCATCCAACGTAATCGAGCCCTTTGAGTATTTTCAAAGACATTGGACAACCAAATAATATTCCAATATTTGCTACCTATGCATAACAAATCATGAGTGCTATATATTCATTTCTATTTGATTTTCTTCCAAAAAAATCTTGTTGATGTACAACTCTTAGAAATTATAAAGTAAAGTGATGCTTATTGCATGCTTACCTCAATTTGTTGAAATTTTGGGCAAAATAGTGTCAATAACTAATCCTCTTAATTTTGCTGCTAACTGAGAATTTATACTTACCTAACAGGACAAAATCCATTACGATCATCAAGATAGATATAGCATAATTATATCATTTCTTTATGCTATCTTGTCCCAAAAAGTTGCAAATCATTCCCAATTTTATGGTAAATAAAATATAATCATGTCTTCAAAGAGATCTTGTTGAGTTGAGACTCCAAAATTTTTGGATTAAAATTTAGTTTGAATTTGATTTATGTGGGTATTTAGCTGTATATAATTTTACTTCCCCAAAAAAAAATGTCTATATATCTAACAATAAGTCTTTTATATTTGATTTAGAGTGATTGATTTTCTTAAATTTGATTTATGTGGATTAATGTAATGAATGATTTAATTTAATTTATTGATTTTTGGCAGTCCATTTAATTCAATTTGTTTATTTATCTTTTCATTAAAAATATGATTAATTTTTATTTCTATTTTTTATAATTACCATATCCTGTTACCACATCAATCAAGTTCAAATTTGATTTTACATAAAATATTTAATACCTTTTCAAAACAATTAATATATATTTTTCTTTAAAAGCATGTGTTTTTTATGTAAAAAAAGTATAAAATTAACCACTTTTCATCCCTACACCTCTATCCTACTTAATATTTTCAAACAAATCATTCAAATATAAGTTTATTTTAATAAAAATTAATAACTATTTTTTAAAATATTAAAATAATGAAAATTGAAAACAAAATTTGAAAACACAACCAAAGGGCAGTCAAGGGGAAAAAGGAAAAACTATCATGGCCTTAATGATTTTCTAATGAAATCCACTTCATTGACTTTTTATACAATTGTCATGAAAAAATGTGCAAATAGGCACATGACAATTTTTGCTTTTTGTGCAGAAATTTTGAAACTTGTGTTAGAGGATTTGGTATCATTAATTAATAATTTTCTCTTTGTTTTGTAATTGGTTCCGTGTGAGCACAAGAAATAATAATTCCCTAGTGATTAATAATGGGTCCGTTCATTGTCTAAAGTCTAAACCTAATAATTCAACACATAAAGACAACAAAGGATTTTAATCACTAAATAATGCTCATATGAACTTAAATACCTTAAAATTTGCAAGGATTTGTGGCAAAAAGTATAGAGAGATACATACACATATGAATGCATATGTCAAAAATGATAATTACTAGATAGTTTGATGGTAAATTCTAGGCGAATGAACAAATTATATGTTTGTGTATAGAGAACGAAGTAGTTTAGGTAAATTCTCACGGCAAATTACACATACATGAAGGGGGATTAATTGGTAACTGAGTGAAATTCCACACTTCAAACAAATTAAAATGTGTATGGCAAGATATGATTGGACGGTTTAGCGGTAAAAATTTTATATTTATGAACATGGTATATATACGTGAAGGAATAAATGAGTAATTTGATGATAAGTTTTTGCGCTGATATGCTCACTAACCATAATGACATGCCTAATAATCCAACAATCGATCCAATGACCCAAAATGATCAGTGGATAAGTTTAGAACCCATTGTGGTTTGCTCGCCCTCAACAATACAATAAATTCACATGTGCAGAGAGATCAGATGATGCTAACTAGACCTAATATCCATTAGTCATGTCAGCCTCATACTATAAATATCCCCAACCAAAATGAGATAAAGGTATAGGTTTTGCCATATTTCATCCTTGAATATTACCGTATTTTTTTTGTTCAAGTCAAGATTTTCCTACATGCCTGTTGTGCTAGACCTTAGTATGACCAAACTCATTTTCCCCAACTTACGACCAAACCCCATATCACACACTTCAAAACATATGTTATCTCGATTTCAATTGAGTCCCATGTGGTAGTTAGAAAACAACAATACTATACATCTTGTCATAAATATACACACACATATATGTACATGTGTGTATGGGTGTATGTATAATGTGTGTAAAATTATTTTTAGGCAATTCGCATGTTAGAAAAAAGAAAAAGGAAAAAAATCTAAAGATAAAGAGATACATGTATGTGGGTGGGGGTCCATGAATAAGCATGGCGGAGACAACACCTTATTTTGAGCATTCACTTTGAGGTGTGGTGATTGAGAGAATACGATGCTTTTTTAGCTTTAATTCTATCGGCCTTTTCTTTTCCCCAATATTTTTAATTTACAGCACATATATACCTTTTTTCTTTTTTCTTTGTAAAAATTTTTCAATTTCTATTCATAAAGAGAAAAAGACCTTTTATTTATTTATGTGTTTCATAAGAAATATGTTAATTAAACCATCGATTTCAGCATAAATATTATATAGCTTTAGTTCTTTAACCCTATTTTGCTCAATGCCATAGTATGATAGTTTTTTTTTTGGGTTAATTCCAATTTTATTTTTATAGGAATTCTATAATTTGCTTTTTGGAATAGGAAAATTCTAATCCTAATCACATTTAGTCGTCTCAATGCTATGTTTTAACCAAGAAATTACATGAGTAAAATGAGAAAAGATGCAAAACTACAAAAACTAAAGTAGAAGTTGTAGCATTTTTCAATGTGTAACTTTTTTCCTCAATAATTTTCTTTCTGAAATTCAAGATCCGTACATAGGGTAAGTAAAATGTCGGAGAAAAAAACGATGAATCATTTTTTCTCCTTTTTCCCCTATTTGATTGTTTGAAAACGTCAAAATAATTAATTATCTTCCTATTGATTGTTGGAAATGTCAAAATAATCTTGGTCAAAGATAATAAACAATGCGCTACTTTGTACCTTGATCAATTGTAACACAATGGCAAAGCCAATCATGGCTATATTCCAATTATATGTATAGCCCTAGTCAAAGAATTTATTTATTTTTCATGATTAATCGTTTTATTCTTAATTTTACTAAATAGCCAAATTTTGGTTTGATAATATGGCCATCATGGCCCTATCAAGATTCATAAATTTTTGTAGAACACTCAAAAATCAAGGAGGGTAAACTTGTCATTTTACAGGAGTGACTGTTTAGGGTTGAAAAATTATTTTAATCTAGTAATATTAGTGAGTCGGTTTGAGTGCTTGACAGAATCTTAATGGGCGTTTAAGTCAATAAAACTCACCAAATTTGAAAAATTATGGACCTAATTTTGGCTACTTTCAAATTAATTAAGTCAATTTCAAGCTTGATAGTTTCTCCAAAATCTTGCCATTTATCAAGGCATGACTAGGGCAATTCACGCTAAAGAAATGAGTTTTAAACATTTGACTTTGCAAATAATAATATCAAAGAATAATCATAATTAAATGTCATAGCGTATTATTCGGCCAGCGTATTTTGTGATATAAATTTTTGTAGAAAAAAAAAAGATTGTTTCAATGGCTAAAAATCAAGAACTATTTTTAGACAGTTTTAATACTTTCGACTCTATCTATATGAGACACCACTTAGTATAATCATATTGATTCGATTTCCATGTTAGGTGACATCATTAGATGACTTCATTAGGTAGGATCATTCCATGGACACTAAACAATAGTCTTCTACATAGAAAGAGACCCGTACAAGCTTTAGGACGGTTTATAAGGTATTTTTGCTTCCTTGCTCTTCTAGATATTCGTTCATATATAGTGACAAAACATGTACTAGCATTACAATATCTTATAAAGTTGGACATTGCACATCTAATAATGAATTTAGACATCTTTAAGTAACTTCATATATGTTCCTAATCTAATCACGGCAAGTCATAACTCCAACAAAAACGACCCACGATAAAAAAATTTTTATTTGTAATTTACGTGATCATCAAAATAAACTAACATCTAAATAGAATATTTTATGCCCACAAAATTAACACATTAACTTCCCATAGTTCAAGAATCTTATTCCAAGAAGGGGGAAAATTATTAAAAATAAAAAATAAAAATCACACTTTTCAGCAAAAAAGTAGATCACGAAACAATCTCATGCCAAGAAAAATTCTTGGAAACTATACCCTTCAAAATACAGCCATACAAATCCACACCAAAAGGTGGGGCACCAAAGTCAATATACCTTCATTTTTAGCAGCCTTTTCTTTTCATAAATACACACACAACAACAACATATTTCTCTATACTGCCTTCTTAAATTATTATTATTTTTTCACATTCTTACATGGAATTTCCAAAACCCTTTTCCATGCAAAACCTATTCCTATACCTTTAATTTCTTTCCTCCTTAATTTCCTCTAAAAACCTCCATTTTTTCTAGTTCATGGATATTGATCTCTTGCGTTCTCTTGGGGGGTGTAGGTTTTATTTTCTTTCCAATTTGCATGGCAAAAACACTCAAAATCAACCCTTTTTCATCCCTTCTTGAAATCCCCACAAAATCCCGCAAAAATTTTGTTCTCTTTTTGGGAATTTTGTTGATTATAATTGTTAATCTTGCAATTGTGAGCTCCACAAGTGATCATACTTCAAGACCCTCATCAACGCCATTAATGGCTTCAAACCCTTCTCAAGAAACCCTTTTTAAAGATTCTAATTCCAAAAATATCCACACGAAAAATGTTCATTTTCGACCGAGAAAAAGGGGAATTAATTATCGTAAATCGAAAGGAAGAGAGTTTGAAGGAAGTGATCATGAAGTTCCAAGTGGACCAAACCCTATTTCCAACAGGTGAATTTTATGTATTTTGGAGAGGCTCAAGAATTTTTGAAAGGTGGGTTTAATTATATGTTTTATAATATATAGTTTGTGATCTTATTGTTATTATTGGAAGTTTAGTGGTTTAATTTCTGTTTTCATCGCTTTCTTTTTTTGTTTTTTGCAACTTTTTTCTTTCTTTTTTGTAGAATTTGTATAGGTAGAGAGACAATATTTACCTATATATTATATATATTTGTATGTATTGGAATCTGGTGTTATATGTTCAGATGATGAATCATGATGTTAATTATCTGGTGCTTAATTATATTTTTTGTAGATCTTGATAAATTTATATTCTTTTTTATCTTCTCTGTTTAAATTACTGCTGCATCATTCATAAGTGGTTCAATTTTTATTTTTTTTTAAAATTTTTAATGCAAGTACTTTTCATGACTGTGGTTCTTATAATATCAAAAACCAAGAAAGTTCGATATGTTCTTTCCTTTTTTTTTTTTGGTCTTAAGGTAAGTAATTGGTGTGATCTATAGTTCATGTGTAGTTTTTGAACTTTTTATCATTTAGGATTTTGAATGAGTTTATGTGTTATGTCATTCATTTGAATCTGAATTTAAATAAATTATGAATTATATATGCACATGATCATGATGATACATAATATTTGAATCATAGAGTAGTAAAAAAATTTGATGTTGCCTAGAGAATGAAGATGATGTTTGATTATATATTTTGAGCATTAGGAAATGAACTTTTGATAGTAAGTCGGAAAATGTGATAAATATGTGATTTTATCTGAAATTTAATCATATAAATAAGATTGTGGGATAGAATTATAATATGTTTAATTATTTTGAGAATCAACATTTCTAATTTACTATAGTAGTCAAATTAATCATACTTTTTTGTCTGGTTAGTGAAGTAAATATTGAATAAATAATAACTTTTTAAGTATATAATTTTGAATCTTGAATTTTTATAAATGGAGGCGTTTCGGATATATAATGGAAAGCACTTTGGATAATTTCTGTGTTTGGTTTTATTTCCTTGGTAGAATTAAAAATGTTTCAGGAAAACATAACCCAAGTTTCCAATTGTCTTTTTTTCAGATTAACATCAATAATTTATAATTTATATATAATTTGAATAATATAAAATGTAATTGAATAGATTATAATTATATGAAAAATTTGAAGAGGCTCTTTAGTCTGAAGTTGGGTCAAGGGTGTCAGAGTGGTGGGTGCGAAAGCTTTTGTTTTTGCTGTAATAATTATTTGAATGGCTTTGGACTTTACTTTTGTCTTCTCAAAAAATAAAGACAGCATCCAAGAAATTAAAGTGGATACCAAAAGCTATTTATCTCATATATCATTTCATAATCACCACTCTTTGATTTGATTCTACACCAATACATGACATATATATATATATATCAAGTACTACTTGCATGACAATAATGATAGCTTCACTTTTGAGACAATAATTAGGGCTAACATTGAAATAATTGGGAAACTGAAGTGTCACAGAGTCAATTCACTTATAGAAAATCGACTATTGGGAAAGGAAGGACATTTTAATCTAAAAGTTGGCCCAAAAATCATTTCTTAACTGATGTGGAATAGAGATTCGTTACATTCTCTACCATCCAATTCACAAAAGTCTTGTACGGTGTGATACCTCGGCACTCACACACAATTCCCACTTAAAAGTATCAATAGAATTCAACTTTGATGCGACTGTGTCATGTGCTCAGCTCACAGTTAGAAAATTCACCAACCAGCCTTACAAAAGTATCAGTATTTAATTTAATTATGATAGGCTGTCACTCAATTCAATTAGAGGTGCATTTGATATGGAGACTAGGCTAGATTCGCCTTATCAATGGAGTTTGGTCTTTTATTTGATATAAGAGAATAAAGTGATGGGTCGTATTGTAGGCCATGTTAGATACAGGTGAAATTTTGTGTCATATGATGTGATTAAAGAATGTGGGCTGTTATCGACTATCAAACAAAAAAGTAGATTGTGCTACATTATCAAATCTAACTAAATCTATCAAATGAAACAAGAGGGTAAACCACACCTATCACCTTAATTTTAATGCTAATCCTCTTTGAGCCAACTTAGCTCATAGTACCAATCTATCTAATTAAAAGCGCTCTACGACAATAAAAATGATTTGAATCGAGCTACTCATATAGTTTATGTTTATTTACTTGCATTTTTTTACGATGACAATAGAAAATTAAATATCACTTGTATGTGAAGGAAAGTGCTACACATGTGGGGTATTTGAATATTTTTGCTCTCAAATACTTCTAACTTTTAGATGGAATAAATCGGTTAATTGATAACATTTAATAGCATCATCTTTCTTTTCTTTTTTCCTTTTTTTTTTAGGGAAAAATTATTTTTCATTACTCAAGAAGAAAATTAATCAATGTTTAAGTTGAATTTATCTAGTGAAAGAGCATACTCTTCATGGATCAACATAACGCTTATGCATTAACATGGGCCAATCATGCCCAAGCCCAAAACACCAAATAAAGGCCAAAGACGAGGCCTTACTCCTTAGCTAGCTTTACAACCCAATCCAAAGTCCACAAGATAATTTAGGCTCTTTGGTGAATTTTCACGTGGCATCATCTCAAGGATACATGTACTTTGTATGATCATTAGTACATTGTACCTTCAACACGTAGAATGGTCGATTATATAGAATAATTGTACCTATTACCTACAAGTAACAACAGATATGCTAGCTGACAGGCCACTATAACAGAATGACCTATTCATACACAACGAGAATAAGATAATAGTATAAATACCAATTCTATGACCTTAGAAGGTTGCAAAATTCAAATATCTCTCGAGCACATATAGCAATTAGTAGATTATTACGATCTGTAAACTCTTACGATCACCTCATAATTTTTGACATCTTATAATTTACTTTTTAAGAGAGAACCTACTATAAATAGACCATTAGTACGTACAATCATTCAACCCCCTGTCAACTACCATTTATTGTGAGGTAACTCACGCGAAAAATGGCCTCTTCTTTTTTAATTGCAAAATATTAATTAGAAAGACAACTCTTAACAATTCATATGAGAATGGGCTTTGCATAGCCCACGTTTGGTCTATATGGATCACATGATGGGCCCAAAAATGTCCAAAGCAGACACTGGCGTTCTTGGCCCAAATTAAAACGTTGTCCTCGAAGCGTTGGCCCGAAATGTATAAGTGCTTTCTTCCTTTATTATTATTCTTTTTTGTTTTTTTTTTTAATGATCTATAAAATCAAAATGAAACAAAATGAATTTGTAGGACTATATATGTTGCTGAAATTATTTGGAAAATTCAAATAACATGGTTTAAATTACTTAAAGTTATATATTAGTTATTGTAATAAAAGGTATCATCAAGTATGGTATAAAAAAGTATGAATCATACCATGGTCAAGATGAAATGAATAACAAAATTAAAATATGATAAAAATCTAGACAAGTTTAGACACATAAGTTCAACAAAACCATCATTTTAAAAACAATTTGTTGTGTCTAAAATGACAGTTTATATATTAAATTTTGACTTTCAATTTTAAACTTTACAATATAAACATTTCATTATTTTAATTACAATCACTGCCTGACTATTTTTAACTAGAACTACTCCTACTTTATTGTTATTTCATTAAAATTTCAAACAGCCATATCTTTTTTGAAATTTCCATAATCTATTTATTTAACCCGAGCAAACATTCAAATATTTGTCCTATATTCATTCGTTAAAGACCGGTTGAACACCATATCAATAGGTCTTCCATCTCGCAGGTAAGGCGTAGACAATTTTTTTCGAAACGCTACCTTTATTTTCAAGTCTTCCAACTACTTTATCGCCTATTTATTTAAATAATATTGTTCAAATAATATTTTGCAGAAGGGGTATTACTGCATAATTGTCAGTATAAAATTAAAATTAAAATACCATTAAATTTAAGATGGTATTCATGTGGTCTAGAGAGTCCAAGCCCTTACAAGAATAACCCCTATTTTCCCTCCCATTATTACACATTCCTTAATATTTACCTCTCTTTGTCCGAGGATGTTGGATAAACAAAAAAGATAAAACACTTCCCTTTCATTCTCATTGTTCGTCCCAAACCTGGCTTCTTTGCCAGCATCAGGTTTATCAGTTATAAAATCATATCTTTTTCCTGAAAAAATAAGTTTAGAAAAGGTCCTTTTTTTTTCTCCCCATTGTTTCTTTGTAGATTTTCTTATTTCTGTCTCATAATAATAAATTAATTTTTGAAAATATCTTTTGGTTTTTAGGCTTTTTGTTTAAGATTCAAAGGATCTTGTAAATGATATAGAACTTTTTTTGGACAATATTTCAAAATTATTGAAATTTATTTCATGTTTTTTTTCCTTTATTTTTCTTTTTGGTGCTTGGAATTCCTGTGGAATAATAAATTAAGGGCAATATGCACTGAAAATTTTAGATCAGCAAATACTGTATATTTTGGGATTTTAAGGCTGCAAAATAAATAAATAAATAAATAAATAATGAGTTGTTTTACATGCTTTTCATCCAAAGAAAAGAAGAGAAGAGGACTATCGCCAACCACTCCGCCGCGTAGGGAGGAGCCGGCGGTGGCGCCTCCACATCCGCGGTCGCAGCAGCTGATTCAGACAAGGCCTGGTAAGACAGGCAAAATGTATTATTTTTGTATTAATGGGAAGGAGTTTCTTTTCTTTTCGTTTTTTTTTTTCCACTGTTTAGAGGATTTAGATAAAATGTGAGTTTCTTTGCATTTAGAGATATGCTACATAAATTTTCCCATATAATATAACTTATTGTACCAAGAGATAATTTTTAGATATTAAAAGGAAAACATTGATGATACCCAAACTCGATACAAGACTCAGAAAAATTAGCAACATTGAGGTATTATTCTATCAATGTTCATTATAGGAATTTTGTCCTTAAAAGTAAGCATTCATGAGAGGTTCTCTTGTAAAACTTTTCCAATGTGGGATAAGATTGGAATAATTGTAAACTCTCCGATCAGAGGCTTGGAAAGAGGCATATGGTGATCATTTTGATAGATGCCGCTCAATAATGATGTCTAAATTCCTTGCGATACTTGAAAACCTAAGCCAAATTGATGTCTAATTCTGTAAACATTTATGGTAAGAGTTTTGAGTCTTTAAAAAATGGCTCAAACATGCCTTGCAGAGTTCTGTCCTATAAATTTTTTCTAATTTGAGACATACTTGATATCATCTTAAAACTTTCTATCAACGTATTTAAGAAGAGACACATGACCATTTTTCAGATTTTGCGTCCTTCAATGATTCCCAAATTTATCAATAGAAGATGCTCGCCTGCATCAATGTACTATTCTACATGTACATATGGCAATGCTTTTGTGCTCAAAAGTTTTCATGAGAGACTGAAAAAGGAAAACAACTTATAAATTGTGTCAACAATCTTGACTTTTTTAATATGAGATAAGACTTGATATCATCAAACGATTTTCTAAATTAACAACATCAAACATGTTTTACTCATTTGCTTATAAGTTTTGCCACCAAGTCGATGAAACATGCATTTTCCAAAACCAACAATATGCATACATAAGTAGATTAATTATTACCATTTAAACATATGTGACACAAATTGTATTCTAATCTTATGAATGTGAAAAATTTCTGATTTCTTTTTTCTCCCTCTCTCTAAGTGGAAAATCCTGGAACGACAACAGCAGATACTACAAATAACTGGGAAATCAATGCTGCAAATAATGGGGCAACAAACAAAGATGGAGGACATAATATTGCAGCTGAACCTTTCACCTTCAGAGAATTGGCTTCAGCAACCAAGAATTTCAGACAAGAATGTCTGATTGGTGAGGGTGGATTTGGAAGAGTTTATAAAGGTCACCTTGATAAAATTGGCCGGGTACTTTTCAGCATCTTCATCATCTCGTATATTTATGTGCAACTAAGAGTGCAAACGAGTCGAACTGGTTCACGAGCCAAGCTTGAGATAACAAAATCAGGATTGTAAGTTCGAGCTCAAGCTCCAACTTGAATTTGACCTAACATATATATTTTGGAACTTGAGATTTTCCGCAAGCTCGACTCGATTGCACCCGTGGTGCATCACTTATAGCACCTTTCATTTGATTTGGTTCTTTTATTAAGTTTGTTGTGATTGAACTAATTGTGGGGCCATTAGTATTCAGATTGTAGCTGTTAAGCAACTTGATCGGAATGGACTTCAAGGGAACAAAGAGTTTCTTGTAGAAGTTTTGATGCTGAGCCTTTTGCACCATGAAAATCTGGTGAAGTTAATTGGGTATTGTGCAGATGGAGAGCAAAGACTTTTGGTGTATGAATACATGCCATTGGGATCCTTGGAAGATCATCTATTTGGTATACTTCGCTTTTAATCTTTTCTAGAGATTATTTTTGAGTTTACGATCATGTTTCGATAAGGTGATAATCTTTTGAAAATATTTGATAAGATGTTGGAGAGTTGATAAGAAGATATAAAGTATTCGGTAATTATGTTTTTACAAAAGAAAAAGAGCTTATAATATCATAAAATAATTTTTAACTTTTTTAAGAAAAGTAAGAAGTTCCTAGCTTATTTTTAAAATTTTTAACAATCTCATTTAGTTATTACTATTTTAATTACAAAAATGTCATTATTAACATCTTATAAAGTCCAACAACATAGTATAAACAATAAGGATTTTATAAGATATTTTAGATAAATTTAGCTGTACATGCACTGTATCACAAGAAGTAGAGTATTTGCAAATTAAAATCCATAACAAGTATGCAAAATATTTATCAATGACTTACTTGTAAATGGATTGTTTGCAAACATGTATTTTTCAACTTTTAACTGAATTTTTAGCTATTTTGGATTGTTTAGAAGTCAAACTTATACTTCTAATGCTCTAAAGTAAACTAGGGAAGAAGAGAGGGGGGAAGGGGGGAAAAAAGATCTAAGACTTAAAAACAACCTTCAATTTTTTCATTACCATTTTTGTAGTACAATTTTCGCTACAACTTCTTTACTTCTTCAAAAAGTAGAAGCTCTTGAAAGCATTTTCTAACTTAAGTTCTACAGATCTTCCACCAACCCAACCTCCACTATCTTGGTCCGCAAGGATGAAAATAGCCTTACACGCAGCCAAAGGCCTTGAGTATTTACACGATAAAGCCAATCCGCCTGTCATTTTCCGCGACTTGAAATCATCCAACATTTTGCTTGACAAGGAATATAATGCAAAACTTTCCGATTTCGGGTTAGCCAAACTTGGACCCTTAGGCGATAAGAACCAAGTATCGTCTAGGGTTATGGGAACTTATGGCTATTGTGCTCCGGAATATCAAAGAACCGGACAACTCACTGCAAAATCAGATGTATATAGCTTTGGCGTTGTTTTGTTGGAGTTGATCACAGGTAAAAGAGTTATTGATACCACAAGAGGACTTGATGAACAAAATTTAGTGGCATGGGTAAGTTTATTTGTCTCCTCTTCTTGTTTTTTCGATTGTTATGTCTTCAAATTTTGCTTGCTCTTTTTTATTTTAAATTAGTTGAAACACGTTTTGGAATAAAGTAAACGTATCTTTTATCATGCGCCACTTGAATCTAAATTATGTTTCAAAATGCTATTGTATATATTATTAAGTTTGTTTGAAGAAAAATTTTGAAGTGAGTTTTTTATAGATAATTAATGGACGAGTGATGTCATATGGGACGAAGCAATAATTGGTCTTTTAGCTAGAGTTTAGATCCAAGAAATAATAGATCTCCAGGTAGGGGTGGTAATGCCTGTAACCAGTTAGAACCCGAACCGGTCTAAGGCCTGCTTTGTCTCATAAACAGGTCTCTAATGCTCTTGAATTTAGTTTTGGGCTTGGACCTGACCCATCACAATATTATACAAATTTATTTTTATTTATTATGCATATATTTATGCAGTGTCATCTACTTATGTATGAAATATAATGCATGTTACATATATAATTACATATGAACAAATTTATAAATAAAAGTGATAATACTGCATTTAATAAATAGTATAGTTTATGCATTCAAATATACATCAAAACATCATCTATGTTAAAAAATTACAGTCTTTTCAAGAATTAAAGCATGCACATATAAATTTATAAATAGCCCATTCCTTGTTAATATATCATTTTCTGATATCTAGAAAGCTATATTGCAATTATTCCTTTAAAAGATATATTTTCAAAATTACAAAACAAACTTAACATACCCAACACGTCCAACCCACTTAGTCACTAGTTCGAGACTTACCAGCTCACAGGTCTAATAAAATCTCAACGAGTAGGATACCAACTCAGATCCGTTTTATTAGCACCCCTACTATATCTTCACCATGACCTCTTAATAGTTCCACATAGCTTGAGAAATCTTGGATTCAAAATCACAAAATTTGTTCTCCCACAAAACTAAATCAAATCATGTAATCTTCTTACAATTATGTTCCACAGGCTGATCCAATATTCAAAGAACCAAGAAGATTCACAGAACTAGCCGATCCATTACTACAACAAGACTACCCAAAGAAAAGCTTCAATCAAGCTGTTGCAGTTGCAGCCATGTGTCTCCAAGAAGACCCATCGGTTCGACCCTTGATCAGGGACGTAGTTACCGCGCTGAACCACCTTTGGGTCGAGCCTGACTCGGGCTTGGGCTCACCGGGCTCGCCCGATCCATCTCCAAAAGCAATGTCGGAAGAATATGAGAGCTATCAGAGTATGATCGCTGCTAAGGAACGAGAAGAAGCTGTTGCAGAAGCCATAGAATGGGGGTCGAGGTCGAGGAACAGTTCACGGTGACAAGATTAATGCTGTTCTTGTGTACTATGATCTTTGTAAGAATGGGGAAATGTTGTTGTGTGAAGAGTGTGGATTATGATGAATGAGTTATGGAATATTGTTTGTGATGATTTTATTATTTATTATGTTTTATTTATGGCATGAGGGTTTGATCTGTTGCGTGGGTTGGGTCACTTTGGATTCTCTGTTTATATTCATAGTTTCTTTCTTATTCCGTTATATGAACGTATGTCAAGTGTATAATATCTACAATGCTGTTTTTTATAAGAAAATATTTAAGACACTTAGTACGTATTTATGATATGAAATAGTAGATGTTGGATGAAGCACCGTTTGGAAATAAAGGATTCTAACCTTGTTTGGGTGAACTTATATATGTTATAAAGTTTTTGGTAAATTTCTTTATGGAATAAACGAGCTCATAAGATTCAAAACGAAAATAGGTTGGTATCTTACTAGCTATTTTGAGAAAAGTAAAGAGCAATTGGCTTGTTTGCAAGATCTTAAAATGATTTAACCGAATTAATTACAAACTTGACATTGCGAATGTCCTGATTATCTCAACAACTTATTTTTATATTATAAAAAGAAGGTCATTTATTTAATATGACAATCCATTTACCAAAATTTTTAATTCCCAGTATATTTTTCAACTGCAACTTTCAAATACTATTTTAATCTGCGATCACTCATTCACTATTATTTTTAAATATATGTGAAAATCACGTATATAAATACTTATTAAAATAAGATCCAACATTTATAAGATGTAGAATCTTATAATATATTTAAATAAATTTAGACACGCATCCATGGCCCACTTAACCTTGGTTTCTATGGTCTGCGACTTTATATTCTCTGCGGCAAGAAAGAAAAGGATATTTTAGATTCGATGTCCTATTATTGAAAATATTCTGGGAAAACTTGAAAATGACCGTTTCAATATTGTGAACCAAACACATTTCTATAACTTGGGAAGTTAACATCAAATTTTGGATTTAAATCTTTTATGAAGGCAGACCATCAACATATTTTCATTGTCCAAAATATTAAAAGAGTATTTATAATCATATGTGTAAAATAAATTGAATAAATTCGTAACTCTTACTTGAATGAGCATTAACATAAGTTAAGAATTTATCAAATTTAAGATCTTTGTTTATTAAATTTAAACTTATGTATAAGTGTCCCTTCTTGTCACACCATCGAACTCAAACTCGAATATAAATATCAAAAACTTAAAAGTTGGCCGCGATAGATTTATATATTTATAAATGTCAAATTCAAAACAGTTGTTGAAGTTTCATTATATAACACTATTTGATTGGTCATGGTACTGAAAAATTTTTTAAAATTTAATGACATGGTGATTAAGAATAACAGAAGAACAAAATCAATGACATGGTCTGCCAAAGATCCATAAATAACTCCCGTGTCACCATCACTATTCTCAGTGGATCACTACCTAGTGTCTGGGTCCCTTAATAAGGGCATTTCATATTTTTGAACGAGGAGCATTAATTAAAAAGATTATAATTTACAAAATTATATCAATCATTGTGCCCCACTTAAATTCGAATTGCACTTATCGCAACAACAATGGAATATAACTCGTTCCATCTACATCCAAGCATCTCTCTCATTTTATCTCGTAGTCCCTATTTTTAATACACATCAAATATATTATATATTTTCTCATAAAAACATATATTTGTAGATGCCCCACATTTGATACATATTCATGCATTAAAAATAGAAAATTGAATTGGAATAAAGAATCCAAAATTCTTTCCATGCCCACTACACCCCGACTGTGATATCCCACTCCCACATTGGGAATTCAAAGAAATAACAACCAATATATAAACAATGGCCAAGGAATCTATGTTCAACCATTGGATATCCATTTTGAGCGAGTTGTTTATAGCTCAATTTCAGGTTGTGCACGGTAAATTCTTAGGCCAATCTCGCATTCTGGGCCCTTGGGCTCGGGGTGTGACACCAACACTTGATAAACAAGTTATTACCATTACTTGAACCAATTGATGAGTAACAAAGTTACATGGGAATACAAAATTACTGCAATAATGAGACTCACGCCTCTGAGGCTAAAATCACAGTACAAATATTAATTTCATCAAGAATGTAACAGTTCCATTATTCCACATTAAAAAGTTAAAAAACCTTTTACCTAATTCTAGCTCTGTGCTGTATTCAGATGTCCGTACCTTTGCATCACTCTCCTTGTAGCTAGTGCAGCAGCCTCACTAGCACGCAACGTCCCAGTTGCCATGATTGCAGCAAACTCACTGCTAATCTCGTTTTGCACTTTGCTTCGAGCATCTCCAAGTGGATCCTTGGTGACGCCATTTTCGGATGGTTTTTCAAATCCATTGGAAGAAGGGGAGCCGGTTATGTTTTGTGTTTGTTGCCCTCTCTGTGTTGCAGATTCTGTGTTCGATTCTCTCTGAACGTCTTTGTTATTCGTCTTTCGCGGTTCAGCATTAGCGGATGAAGACTTATTAGTGGTACTACCTGTCCGAATAGTCGAAGCTACTGCAGAAGGCCTGAACTGGGGTGCCTGGGGAACTGCACCTGCTCTTAAAGTTGATTCAAGCTGCTGTATCATAGGCACTACAACAAGAAACATCAAGTTCAATAAGCAAAGAGCAGTTTGCATTGAAAGGAGAGGTCATATGACAGATACTGCTTTGGATATACTTATAAGTGCTGTAATTTTGCCATGTTTTGGAATTAGACATTTGTCACTGTCTACCCTTGAAATCTTGTGTTGCAGCAAATAGGAAATCTAAGTGTGAATAAACTAAGTACACATTCCCTTTCAAAGAACTCATTATTATCAAACATGTAAATGACGTATTATGATTCTAGGATACTCCTCTTGTCGAATAAATCATCTAACAACAGCATCTTTCTAACTCAACGAACGATCTTAAAGCCATATATCCCTCCTGTTCTGATTATAAATCAGACAGTGTAGAATCAAATCCAACTAGGTTATGAGATGTCTTAAATAAATGATCTACATGGGCAATATTTCTCATCATGTGGGTTGATTGAAGAAGTACAGATAAGAAGGCAGGAAAAATGTCATCGTTACCAAGATGTGATTAATCAAGTGACAGCTGTCAAATGATATTCCATTCCGCCCTTTACTAAGGTGTGATGAATTTAACCAAGCTCTTACATTAAACACATTCGATCCTTCAAATATTTGTCATTTCAATTTTTTCTATCCAACATGGACTAGAGGAAGAGGAGTTGAAAATGCTGACAAGAGTAAAGAAACATATTATGTTTAGGGTAGGGAGGTGGAACTTACACATGAGCGCACCCATGGGGCTGTTCATAACTTCATTAGGCAGATTCAAAATGTAGTCGGGTATTGAAGCACCAACCAGAAATTGTGCAACCTCGTTACTGAAATTGTTGCAGTTATGTCTCAGCAAGCTGTAGGTTTCAGCTGTGTATCGTGGACCAATCTCTTGTAAATACATTTCAAATACATCCTTAGGCACATGCGTAACGCCAAGATCTACAACTCGGAGTGGGGTCCCATAGGGTGTAGTTCCAACTGGATCACTTTGTATGCCAGCTCCAAAATAGTATTCATTACCATAAACCACTATTCCTGTATGCCTGCAAAATTTGAAGCAAAACTGCATAAATACACTGTTTAGAGCCCATAATTAACAAGAAAAGATCCAGCAAAAGCCCAGAAGAAGGTTCAACACAGCCTGAGATGCAAAACTCAGTAAACTGATAAGTAAATCAACATGTCAAGCACCACAGACTCCTCGTTTCCTATGTAGCTCACATGCATGAAAAACAAAACCATGCATTTTTGCATTAACTCTGCACTTTCAAGTAGTTGAAATGCATTTGTAACGATCCATAGAAAATAAAACTCTCACCATATGCCATCAATAACCTTCCCCAAAAGTGTTGCTGACAGTTGCTTGGCTAGACCTTGGCTTAAGTCATACACGTGCAAGTAGACCTTGTAACTTTCCTGCAGTAACACAAGCGCCTGTGATTAACATGCCTGGCCCAGTGACTACAATTCTTAAAATGGATAAGATATAAAAGAGGCCTTTACCTCAGCCATGTCCGGACAGTCCAATAAGCAAAATGGAGATCAGCAATATAGCAGGAGAATAAATTCAAGTGACTGAATGGATTTGCCTATAAAACACAAATCATGAAACCAACAAGTTAGAAGGCAGCAAACAAAGTGAAGAATATAAGACAATCACCACAAAAAAAAAGGGGAAAAAGGCTTGTTATCACCAACCAAACACATACCATGAAACAAATCATGATATAAAACACAAATCATGAAACTTGTAGTGAAGAATATAAAACACAAATCATGAAACCAACAAGTTAGAAAGCAGCAAACAAAGTGAAGAATATAAGAGAATCACAAAATAAACTTGTTATCACCAACTGAACACATATGCCATAGAGTTTTGTCTGAAAGAACATGATAATTCATATTCTAAGTTACCGTAAAAGGAAAAACGTGATAATTCATATTTTAAATGTCCATAAAGGGGGAATGTAATAATCCATAATTTAAATGTCCATAAAAGAGCAAGTGGGGCATCTCGTTAGTTTATTGCAGTATATGCAAATACAGAATAATGATGCACTTCTCCAGATTAATATACTTAATATTAATTCCAAATGCAGATGATGCTCAACCAAAAAGATGTGATGATCACCTTACCCATACTGCATTGTTTAAAAAAGGTTATCAACATCCATATCACTCTTAAAAATACATGTTCCGATGATGAAAAGGTAAAATCAAGTCCATCAACATCAAAAAGGACTTTCACAAATATATCTCGTAGATTGCAACTAGCAGACGTTTTTTCAACAATACATAACAACAGCATGTTGATCGCATGTATACTGCCGCCAGTACACTCTTTCTTTGAATTACAAATTACAATCATAGAAATCAGCCACAAAAATACAATGTAACCTAAGCATCCAATATGCTGTCTTGAAAGCACAACACTCATGAGAAATCAAACCTAGTGAAGGCATTGTCACTGTTAGGAATTAAAAAAGACCTATAGCAAATCTCTCATATTCAATTCAACACAACTCAAATAAGAATTCTTGATTATCATACAGAATAAAGACATAAAACAGAAATCCCAATTTAACCCACAACCAATAGACATTGCAGGTTCTGGCAACATCAAAACCAGGCAACATACGAGGACAGATTCATCAATTAGACAGCGAAAAATTACCAATGTGCCAAACCAATTCTCACAATTCTTAATAAGAAAAGGCTATAAAGAGCCCCCACGACAAAAATATAATCCCCAAACACACCGAAATGGTCATCCTTGTTCATGAGCCATGCCCAATCCGCATTCTCAACCCAGACATGACCAATATAGGGCATCCTTGTTGTCTTCATGGCGCTTCTAGATCTTGCATCGTAGGCATAATAATCTCCCTAAAAATACTTGAACATCTTAAATTTGAGAACCACCCCACCTTTTTTTAACATCACTTCCAATATGTTCCGCTAGATCCATTTGCCTTATTGCATCTGATTTCAAATTAGTTTCCTATACCCAAGCACTACCACCACAAATAACTTCCGCGCCAATCCACAATTCCCATATAAAATTCACACAAAAACATAAAAAGAAAATAAACCAGGGAAAAATAAGAACTAAGATCTCTGCAGATCAAATCCAAATCAAAGGCTTCATCCAAGAATCATAGTAAAAACATAAATAAAAATCCAGAACCACTAATGAACACGTAAGCCTTCGACCAATCCAATAAAATATTAAGAACAATTCATCATTGTCGAACA